>JARHVA010001708.1:62500-140000 GCA_037957365.1 Torreya grandis | reverse complement strand
CTAATCAAAAGTTGAAAATGAGTTTGGTCAGCCACCAAACCCCCTTTTGTCAAGTTTGGTCAGTCATCAACATTGGCATCCTTGACTTAATTCACTGATGTTAACACTTATACCTACTAACATCTATAATGTTTCCCTAATTCACCAATATCAGCACTATTTACTACCAACATGAGTGATATCACCAATGTCAGCACCATTTTATTAATGTTTCCACTACCAAACCCAAGTTTTTAAAATTTACCCATACTATGGGGTGATTTGGAGATTATGTATATCTCCTCAACCATAACCACCAACATGGAGATCACATATATCTCCCCAACCATGATAAACACACTTAGAGATCACATAAATCTCCACCCAAAATGACTTTACTTGGAGATCATGAATATTTCATCACTCATTGACCTTCTTACACCACCCTTGCATTTATTGTATTGACCACTTATGTTATTCTATTATATTTGGATATTATACAAATGTATGTATATTAGGTGTTTAAGATGGTAACCAAGCTCATCCTATCACCTACAACCTTTTTGTGTTTCCTATAGGTACTTCATACTTTTGATACCTAGTACACATAGACCATTAGAGCTATAATTTTGATTGTTTTTACCTTCTTATCTATTACTTACAAGTTATACTTAAGTTATTTCTATCTAAGTCCTCCTCAAACTTACATGTTCTTGACTTTGTCAATTATAGCTCATAGTAGTAGACACATAAGTAGTGATACCGCATTCTCCTCCACTAACACAATTTACTTTTTATCAAATTGATACTCGATTTCACTTTCTCCTCCATCGATTCCCATTTTGAGGGGGTATACCTCATCCAATACTTGGCACACCTAACTCCTATTTTTGTCTTGTAACTTGTCAATGAAAATTACAAGATAAAAAGAGGAAAATCTAGACACTAAAATTGAGACACATATGCATAACTCCCTATGTTCAAACCTCCCTTAAAGCCTATTTCTTAATAATAATAATTAGCCTCCCTAACCCATGCTTTTGACCCTCACACATTTAATTAATTTAAAATAATTAATTAAGTTAATTAAAAACCCCTTTTACCACCTTACTTGGCCACCTTATCCTAAGACTAATTCTCACTTGATGAGTCCCCTCAAGACCTAGTCCCCTCATCCTAACTACCCAAGACTTATTCTCACCTCAAAACTGAATTCCTAACAAATTACATCATTTTTAACCTCTTATTTTTACTATTTTGTGATGGGTGCCACACTTGGCATGAGGAGTAATATAAAATTGGCCAAAAATAGTAGTCTTACCTATTCTAAGGCCACCGACGTCAGTGAGATCATTGACATCAACTATATAAACCAAACTCCAACCTTATGTTCAGGTCAACAAAAATTAAAAAACTCTTTTTTATTTACATCCAAGCTTTTAGCATTTAATTTTTGACATCCTACCTTATTGTTATCTTGCATAGGTCAATATAGAATAGGAACCAACCTCTTGAGAACCATCATCACTAGCTTGTTTTCTTTATTTAGGGCATTAGTTTGGACTACCTGATAGGAGCAATCCATCTATTACTTATCATTCAATAACCACTATAGCTAAGTACATCACCTATTCTATAGGTATTTGAAGCATTTACTTTTCTATCACTTTATATATACTATTCATTACTTTACACATTCTTAACTGAATCCTCATGAGGGAGTTATAAGGCTTCCCTACTTGTTTCCCCTTTACCTAACACACCAAACCTCTAACCAGATCCATCTAAACCATACTCTCTCTCTCTCTCACACACACACAACTCTCTCCAACTTCCCAAACCTAACCAAAACCATTTCCTAGACCTAGTAAATCCTTCTACAAGCTCCTAGGAAATTATTACCCCTACCGAGCTTGGTAACCTAACCAATATTGGTCACCTTCACCCATCAAGCTTGGTATCATAACTGATATCATTCACTTCCTTACCGACATCGATGACTGTGAATTTACTAACCTTCCAAAAACTCACCCAAACACCATCTAAAATATAAATATAATATACCACCTGCACTCTATCACTTTTTGCTACACTCAAGTTGTGAATAATAGTAACATTATCTCTCTTTCACTCTCTCTTTACCTCTCTTTTAGTTATTTATTACTCTTTTATCTCTCAAAAGTGGATTGTCATCTCTAAGGAAGTTTCACACTTCCTAGAAGAAGCGTGTAGCTTGGTAGCCCACTCATTTACCTACTAAAAAACATTTTATGGTAGTGATTTATTACTTGTAGGTAGTCCTCCCCAGTTAAAGAGGAGTGCTCACAACATCTAGATATGGTGTACAAACCACCCCTAGGTTCATTCTAATCACTTATCCCTATCATTCTTCTCTATTTTTCTTTAGAATTGAAATAGACAAATTTTAGTGAAACATTTTTGGAATGCTTGGTGGGAACTTGGAGTTTTCCTTGGGTTCATTACTTATTTTAAACATCTATATAGGTGCATTATAGTGAAAATTTCATTTCTTGCACTTTCCTCTTCCCTTCTCTCTTAAAATGAAGATGATGTAACTACTCTTGTGAAGATATTCATAAAGGAAGTGTATTAATTTCATGGATTTATAGAGAAGATCCTTTTGGATCATGATATGATGATTAATTTTAGGTTTTGGTTAACTTTAAATTTAGCTTTGTGTATGCAACTAAACTTCAGCACTGCATATCACCCATAGATTGATGGTTAGACTGAGCACATTAATAATGTGTTATAGGATCTCCTTCATATGTATTTCATGGATCAACAATACAAGTGGGAATATTACCTTACCTTGTTTTAGTTTGATTATAATAAATCATACCAATTTGATTTGAAGATGACACCATTTCAAGCATTATAATAAAAAGGGTGTAGAACACGAATCAATTGGGATAGGTTGGAGGATAGGGTAGTCTTTGGACCTAAAATGCTATTATAAATGGAAGTTCAAGTCAGACCAATTAGGAAGATATTGTCTAAGGCTAATGATAGATAAAAGAGTTATGTTGATTTGAAGATAACAACTAGATAGTTTTCAATAGGTGATAAAGTGTTCTTATGGCTTAAGCTATAAAAAAGATTGATTAATTTAGAGAAGTTAGTGAAAATTTCATCAAGATATGTGATACCCTTCAAATTTTTGTAATTTGTCAATCATGTAGCATATAGTCTTGCATTTCCACTATCCATATCCCTATTGCATAATGTCTTCTATGTATCTTATCTTAAAAATTATATAGCTTATCTTTCACATGTTGGATTGGAATGCTTTGTAGGTTCTAGATCATAGGGTGGTCATGATAGAACCTATAAAAGTAATTAAAACTTGAAAATTTTGATTTCATGATATAAAAGTGTCATAGTTCAAGGTCGTATAACACCAATACTTTAGGGATAGTTACATTGTAGAGGACTATGATGAGTTCTATAGGCTATTTCCATATTTGTTTGCATTATTTGATGCTTTATACTATGTTTTTTTTGTGAAGAATCTTTTTAAAATTTAGAACTAGTGTTTATAGAAATTTCATCGGGATGACGCCAAAATTTAAGGAGAAAGATGTCACATCCTAAGTTCTCACTAAGTGAATCTACTTGATTAACCTTGGATTATTATGGTTGTTAAATTGACTAATTACTATTTAATTAAGCTTTAAATCATATGTTATTATGGGATAGTTGTGTGTTACTTTGATTACCTAATTTTATTAATATGAGCTAGGTGTATTTGTATGTTATTTACATTATGATTATGTTTATTAGTTATTATAGCAATATTTTATGATATATATCATGATGTTATAGGCTAACTACCTTATTGTCATGGTTTAGATGTGTGATAGATCCATCCCTCAGAGCATGATGGAGGGAGAGAATCATTAGAGAGGATGGAATAGATGGAGGTGTTGGGGGATGGTAGAGGAAAAACTAGAACCCATGCACACACCATAATATATAATAATCATAATATGCATTGTTTGAATTATTATCTCTAGTATGTCTTTGATGTTATCTACATTTAGATAATTGATTATGTGTGTTAGCTATGATTTAGTTTAATTTAATGCTTATGAGGATCTTATTTTGTGTGATTATATTATGGATATTATACATAGATTATATACATAATGCTTATTTTGGTCATGTTGAGCTATCGTATTCATGATTATTAATACTAATGTTTTACAAGAAAGTAAGTCTACATGAATAATATATGTTTACTACTATCTATAGACGAACAAGAATGCCTTTGTAATGTTTTAAAATATTAGTTGGTTATTATTATGATATTTTTGATATATCATTATCTGGCTTAACACCTTAATATATAAAATATAACTAAAGAAATTACATACTCTATATAAAATAGTAATAACAACGACTATGTTGTTATAATACCATTATGTTATGGTCTAATAGTTGTTTGATTTACCATTACAGTTAAAAGAATATCATTGACTTAAAATTAGTCACATTTTTATCTAAATTCATAATTTTATTAATATTTTCTATGTTATAACCAAAATTGCATTATTATCCTAAGCTATCCTATGAACTAAACCTAGTCAATATATGAATGCATAAACAATGGTGACTTGTGAAGTGTTAGTTATCACTGGTATTGATATTTATAGTGAATTTTTTTGAAGTTGATACATGGGCATGTAAGACCATGCATGAAATTAAAATAATTATTAATAATTTTTTGGATAACATTCGATAAATTTATGTTTTTTATATGTCAAACTAGGGTTAACCTAGTTAAAAAGAGATATTTATGGATAATGGGGTTTTTTCATGATGTAATTATGGATATTTTTGAGCTTTGTGATAACATTTTCATGAAAATCATGTATAAGGGAAGTAAATAGAAAATGATGATAAGAAGGGAGATGGAGAATGGAAATAAATGATAGGAAGAAGAGAAGGAAGAAGCAAAGTGAAGGAAAAAGAACTATTTTGGTTCAAAAAGTTTCTTCATGCCATTATAAGGTTTGTCATGTTATTTAATTAGTGTTTGAAATAGGAAAATCTAAGTATATTTTTGATATTAGGGTTTTGGGAAATTATTTACATTTTATTATTGATATAGGTTTATCCATGTGGATGGCTTGGCCATTGACAAAACTAAACATTTATGAATGTAGAATAGGATTGTGTGTGTAAACCATAAAGGTTAAATGGATTTATTTTATGGTAATGGCAATATTCCCAAGTTAAATAAGTATAGGACTTTGGTAGATGGTTATAATAAATATAATGATTGAGTTTTGTTTTTTAAACCCTTATTTTATATTATATGTACACACACACACACACACACACACACACACACACATTATTAGGACATAATAGTTAGTGCTCACATTATTTGTATAGGCTAGTATAAAATAATATATTATATTTGAGTTAAAAACTCACTATTTTTATCTTAGGATGAGAGAATAAAGGGATTATAGAGATATATTAGAAGATAGGGGTGAGATATATAAGGGATTCAAGATGAGTTTTGTATCCATAAATGTAAGAGTACAAACACTTATAAAATGTAATATCTATCATTATATTGATATCTCAAATAAAATATATTTTAGAAATATATTATTTTCTATGTGAGAATATTTGTTTGGTGTTTATTTAGTTCAATCTAAACTAGCAATATTATCTAGTATCAGAGCCTATAATTCATGAGCATTATGTGAGGTCTATTTTTCAACTATGAGAGACTTATGTGACTTATTGGGCCTAAATTCATCATGTTATTTGTCATAATTTTAATGGAATTTATTGTTGTATTAAATTATTTCAAATTGATGTATTCATTTTTGAAAGCATGGTATAATGGTTTTCATGCCATATCTAGTAGTTTAATAAATCACCCTTAATGGATCATTATGCATCTGACTATGCCTGATTGGTTGAATGTTTTGTTATAATTCTTTTCTAGTCTAAGACATCACCACATAACCAATGTTTACCTAAATAATATTTTATTATTCTTCTATCTTTTAAATCCAAGCATTGATCAAAGGTCATTAAATTACATGGCTATAATTCGCAATAAATCATTTATTTTAACTTCAATTTCCATGGCAACCCAACATCGCTATCTTCTCCAAAACCATGAGTCATTCAATCTTATTTTGTCCACCTGATCGGTTTCTACATGACATGTGTAATATTTTTTATAGTTGTTAAATTCCATTTAGTCTTTTAAGTCATACAACACTTCATGTCAAGTCTGCCTATCTACTTTAGATATTGCAGTCCATGTATATAAGTTTTGATATGTTTATATTGCATATAGTTTTCCATTTCTTAATCCTACTAGAGTGAGATTATTGTTTACGTTTTGTTTCTTTATTTTGTTTTAGTTCTAATTTTTTTATAATGTCATAGGTATTGCATTATATTTTAATTTAAAGTTTAGGTAAATAGTCAAGTCAAGTTTTAATTTGAGTCCTTAGTATAATATTTTTGAATTTAGCAATGTCCAAAGTGTCATAAAAAAGGAATTATATGTATGTCAAAAATTTTAAGTCCAAAAAAAGTTAACTGTCAATATTTTTAAGGACACATTATCAAGATAACCAATGTCCTCATCCTTGTGATGGATATTCCATTAGAAAATTTTACTAGTTTTAACTTTTACACATTGAAATTTGAAATTCAAATGCAATTAATGAACAAAAACCTATGAGGAATAGTCAGTGGGAAATAAACATATCCCAAAGATTCAAATAAATTGTTGGAATGGAATAACAGAGATGATATAGCCAAATCTATCATTAGCCTTGCACTTTTAGATTCTAAACTACATTATGTTGAATTGGAAAAGTCATCTACTAAAATTGGGGACAATATAAATAAGTTATTTGGTGCTAAATAATCTAATGTTAAATTATCTTTAAATTTACACTTATTTAAATTGGAAACGAGTGAAGGAAGCACAATGTCTAGTCATATAAATGAACTCAAATCTCTCATGAGGTAGTTACTAGAAATAAAGGTTCTAGTTGATGATGAGGATGCTAAGGCCATTATGTTAAATAGACTATCTTCTAAATATAATAATGTTGTATTCACTCTTGGTAAAATTCCATCATAGTCCCTTGAAGACATGATCTCAGTCTCTTAGTAGAAGAGAAAAGGATTTAAAAAGATGTGGAAGTATAAATAGTAATGTACTCAAAGAATCATAGAAAATTAAAAAATAAAGCAAATAAGAAATTGAATATTTCTATTTTAATAAAAAGGGGAACACATCATGGTTCTAAAAAAATAGAGTTAATGATATTATCAAGGGAAAGCTTAAAACAAATGAAGCAAATGTGGTCAATGAAAAAGAATCATCTAGCAAGAAGGAACCAATAAATGAATAACCAACAAAAGATGATAGCAATTATAATTCTAAGGACTTTTGTACTAAGTGAACATCATCCAGTTTGAGGAGAAGGCAACAAAGGAAGGAGGTCAAATAGTGACCTCTTATTATCCAAAATTTATGGGGCAGCATAATGCATTTGTGGCTTATTTTTTAGTTATGTTTTTACTTTTTATAAATAAGAATAGAAGAACATGCATGTTCAAGTATTGTAATAAGTGAGAAATATTTCCTATGTAATCCCTTGAGGTAAGATAGTGATGAGAAATAAAAAAGTATTGTAGTATCAGAATGTATAAGCTTGTTGGCTAACCACATGTAAAAACATCTTGTTTGTTTGTATTTTGTTGGTAAATTGAGTGTAAAACCATCCATTATTTGTATGTTGTTGGTAAATTGAGTGAAAAATTATCATTCGAGGTTTTTAGTAGTTGTAGTACATGATAATATTTTCCCCATGTTTTCACTAAGAGGGGGGGGATGTTAGGAAGTAATAGTTAGTGTTCACATTATTTGTATAGGTTAGCATAAAATAATATATTGTACGTGAGTTATTAACTCACTATTGTTATCTTAGAATGAGAGAATAAAGGGATGATAGAGAGATATTAGGAGATAGGGATGAAATATATAAGGGATTCAAGATGAAGTTTGACTCTATGAATGTAGGAGTACAACCACCTATAAAATTAAATCTTTATAATTGTATTGATATCTTTAATAAAATATATTTCAAAAATATATTATTTGTAATTTGAGAAGATTTATTCATTGTTTAGTTAGTTTGATCTAAATCATAAATATTATATACTCAGTTAGGTATGTAACAAAATTCTAAGCATATATATATATATATATATATATATATATATATATAATACACAAGATTATGTGTATATTTTGAATTATTTGGGGGCCAGGTAAAATACTAGGTCTGAGTAAGGTTATTTGAATGGGTCGGTATTAAATTTTTGTGTATGCACAATATGGAAACTACAATGGGTTTTAGTTAATAGGAATGAATTATTTTTTTTGTTACAAAAATCATGAACATATATATCTGAGTTGTGTACATTTTTTTTACAAAACCATAAAAATATGCATAAAAAGGATAGTATGCATATTCACATAAATCATAATATGATAAGCTAATTCTAAGTAAATTAGTTTGAGGTTAAGATAGAACGATCCTATAATGGGCATAGTAAGTGGTTAAGTCATATCTCAACTCTATATTCTTAGTTTAGAAATATGTGTTATGTGTGGTGACTATTATAACCTTTTAGATATTCGATAACATATATAATTAGTGGGTATTGGCATCAAACTAGATATTTATATATTGTGATATCATGTACATATATATAGATCATGAAACCTATATATTATTTATGTGGACATAGTATCTAGTTTAAACCCTTCATAGAAACCTGTAGCAAAACTTTAAGCATATGAGTTTTTTATATTTAGAAAAGTTGATAGAGTCAAACTTGGAATGATTTATATGTTAATGCATTTGAGCTAAGCATAGAATATAATAATTTTAAATGCTTCTATATATTTTTTAATGGTTATATGGTTTGTAATGATTCAAAATTGGAGGTCATCTTAAATTTAAATGTTATTTGTGGAAAATAGGGTAATGGGTTTTGAATAGTTTTCCATTATTAAATGAATAATGAATTTTAAATTGATACAAGTGAATAATAATAGGGGTTTCAAGAATGCTGAAATTCTTTGATTTATTTTGAATTTTATTTTGTGAATAGGTAAATTATAAATAGTTTGTATGATCATATGAATTTATTATTAAAAAATTGAAATTACTGTTAGTATGAAAAAACAATATTTATGTATCTAAACAAATATAACTATGTAAAACATATTATACATGTAATTGATATAGGTACACACACACGCACGCGCATGCGCGTGCACACACACACACACACACACACACACACACACACACACACACACACACACACACACACACACACACACACACACACACACACACACACACACACACACACACACACACACACACACACACACACACACACACACACATTTGTATGAGGAACTCACATACTCATGTACATATATAGCATATATTTTTACATAGGGATGTGTGTTTATAGTTATAATTTTTGTTGACTATTAAATTAAGTCATAAAATCCTTAGGGATAGGACACTATCTTTATATGCATATAGTCCCCTAAAACTACAATAAGTATATCAATGAAGGATTTATGTTTATTTATGAGATAAGACATTGATTATGAGGTATTTGATATCCAAAATTATTATGATTGGCTTATTGTTTGAGTAATGTGTACATGGAAAAATAAACTATGATATTGTTGTTTGCCATATAATGTACTATTATTGAGTTACTTATGACAATTAAAATCATGTAGTCTAAGTGTAAAATATACCTAGTTGGTATATATTGTACTTGTTTATGTTATTATGTAAGTAATAAATAATATGTTTGAGATTCATTACATATGTTTGATGTAATAAATGTATGTACTTTGATTATTTACGCATTTAGCATGTTTATGGATACTAATAAGAAGTAATCCATATGAATATTTTGGTTTTATATTAACCAAATCTCGCATTGCTGGTAATAAATAAGTAGTGAGATGGATTTCAATAGATTACTTACCATCACTAATGATAGATGAGGTTAATATGATTAAGTGGTGTGTATGAATTTAACAGATCCTAGAGATCAAAAACTATTTGAAAACTTTGGCCAAGGTAATGTTTAGTTAAACATTGTCATTTTATATGTATGATTTACATGTTTGTGGGATATTATGTTATAATGTATTTTTTTATGGTTCACATCATGCATTAGATATATTATATCACATAAATACTAGCTTGTCTCTTTTGATTCTTGTACTATCACTATCTATCCATCCATGAAAGGATGGTCATTCCCTAATTGGAGTATTATGTGCGGGATCGATGGTCTATGGTTGGTGTGGAAAAGTGCTCAGATGTTTCTCTCCCTTCCCATAATAGTACTTCTTTGGAGACTACACTTGAGATTACCATAGATATTGGAGTTTGTGAGACTCATGCTCTGTGGAGCCTTATTATATTGTTTTAATTATTGAAACATAATTATTGATGAAAATATAGTTATTTAATCATATGTACATTGACAATAGTGGTTGTAATATTATACTAGATGTGATTGTATTTTATGTAATTACTTTATGAAATGAATGTAGTTAAGTTTTTCTTATTTGTTTCATATGATGTTAGTGATCAGTAAATTATAGATGTTACATGTTTATTTTTAGTTAACATACTTAGTGTGTTTACCTAGCTCACTAATTTTAATTGTGAAATCTAATGTAATAATACATGAAAATTATTTTAAAAAATTATGTTATTCTAGTAAATCCCAATGGGGATGTTATACGAGGGACTCAAATTATTATATACAAGGATCATTTAAATCATGCCACATTATACTTATTATTTGTACTATATCTTATACTTTAATACCATGCCTTAACCCCTTACTATATAGTTTTTTTACCTAACCATTATTATCATGTTTGGCCTTGGTTTTGATTATTTTATACCTTAGACACATTCAGTGGTTGATGACAAATTTAGTCCCAATATTTGTTTCATAATCAAACATTTGAATGGAAGTATATGAAACTACTATGATAGTGGTCCTGTTGATTTCATCCTTCATGTTTTATTATGTCCTCTACTCATGGTACTAATTATAACTACCTATGGGTAAATTAGTACCACTAACCCTTTGTTATTGTTTCCTAACTATAACCAACTATGGGAAAATTAGTAGCAACACCTTTACCATGTATTGTCACATTATCTTTCCATTATTATTGCCATACCTTGCCATTTACCTATACCTAAACTTATTGGTACTTAGTCAAATGCCTTTTGTGTAGGCATAACTATAGTGACTTGAGGTCCTATAGGACTATATAGGTAGTTTTTGATTTATGTTGAGGTCAGTTCAGTCACTCCTTTACCATGCTCTCACCATTATGCGATCAAATGTCAAATGCTGTAACCATTTTATGAGCATGTTTCATCTATGCCCTCACCATTTTATGAGTTTGACAATTATGTAACTCTTAATTCTCAATCATGTACATATGCATAGAAAAATCCAAAAATATTTGAAAATTTTCCAAAATATTAAAAATCACAAAATTATGAAAATAATCTTAGAGTTTATGCATGAGATATAAATATGTCAATTTTTTAAGATGATCCATTTTAACTATTCAATTTGATTTCTATACCACCTTGTTCTTTTTATTTGCATTTATGGAAAAACTACATCAGTCTGAGGTCCTCATAGACTATGTAGGTAGTAGTTAGATACATGGGGTATCTCAAGTTAGCTTAGCCACCTTCTTTTCATTTTTTACCACTTCATTTTCTAAAGGATATTAGAGCTCCTACTATTTCATGAGTAACCACTTTTAATTTAGTTTCTCCATCCTTATTGGCCTTATTTGTACCTTGTTTCCATTTTTTGAGTTCATGTTGTGATCATTGTGTATTCAAATTTAATGCACTAATGACCACATTAATTTTGTTACACTATTATTGTTTTACTAGTGATTTTTTGTTTAAATGATCTTGATATTTTATGACACACAATTGATAATTCTCTAACCATTTTATGAGTTCATTTTCATTCCAAGCTATAGGTGTAGTAGTTACTATGAATTACTAATGTAGCTCATTAATGCATACTCATTTCTTATATATTAGTGTGGTTTTAGCCTAAATCATACTCTCACACTTGCACAATTTATTTGTGTTGACATTTTCATGACTGTGAGCATCATCTCCCTCTTTTATTATGCACTCATTGATTTATGAGATCATTCCCATTTTCTTTTACAAGTTAATAATGTTTTCTTATCATCTGTTTTCTTCTATCCCATATCTTAGGTTAACTATATTTGACTTAAAGTTCACGTTAGATCTTATGTCTATGGAACTATGTAGGTAACATCCACTAGCCTAGTGCATCTAGAATCAACTCGACTACCCCTTTATTTTCTTTTACTCCCCATTTTGTTTGTTTTATTTTGTTGTCTCCTATATCCTAGGGGAAATGCTTTTCAAATTATTTGTGTTTTTGTTCCCTATGTTCTAGTGGCAATAATTTGTCATTGTACCTTATGTCATTGTTCCCTATATCCTATGGGAAACATTGTGATAGTTGTTCTTTTGTTATTTTACCTATTTATTACTACCTAGCTAGGGCTCAACCTATCACCAAGAGTAACACCTCTATTACACATGCACATACAATTTGTATTATGTTTATATTAACATTCTTATTAATTATTGATTATATATTGTTATTTATTTAGCTTAGTTTATTATTTTGCCTTTGTATGCTTATATTAATTTTTTTAGTGAAGTTTTCTTTGCTTTAGATTGTTTAGTTCTTTTTATTATTATTATTTATTTATCTATTTGTTTATTTTATCTATCTTTGTTTATTTATTTGTTTTGTGTTATTTATATTGTTTATTTATAGTTGTTTGTTTTGTTTAGTTATTGTGTTTGTTTGTGTCATGTTTATTTTTTTGTTTATTGGTGTTTTCTTGTTTGTTGTTGTTGTTGTTGTTGTTGTTGTTGTTTTGTTGATTGGTGTTTTTTTGTTTGTTTGATTATTTGTTTTTATTTATCTGTAGTTCTATTTTTTGTTTATAGTCTTTCTTATTATTTTGTTTGTCTAGTTTGTTTATTTTATTGGTTTTATTTATTTATTAGTTTTGTTTATTTGTTTGTATTTTATTGTTTGTGTTTATTTGTATTGGTTATTTATTTATTTTTATATATTTATTTGTTTTGTATATTTGTTTCATTATTTTTCATTTATTTTGTTCTTATTTTACCTTTTTGGCCTTTTTGTTTCTTAGTTGTTATAAGATTATTACATTTTGTTTAGAATTAAGTATCATTTATCCATACCATGTATGTATGTTGTGAATCTTTATATTTAGTCTTACACTTGGTTTATTTATTTTATTTACACTTGAGATTTCATTGTTCATATCTTATTCTTAGGTTGTTTATATTCAAATCTACACTAGCTTTTTCATGCTTAGGGTATGCATTGTCATTATGGTTGATATATAACTATGATGCATAATACCATGAGATATAGAAAAAACTAGGCATATAGAGACTATCAAATCAATGTTATGGAAATACTTCTCTGATATATCAATAAAATCAAATATCAAAACACATGCTTGAATCCATGAGTAATAAACAAGAGTAAACATGATTTATATTATTTTTATATAGATTTACATCTCTAAATAATCATACATATGATTCATACACCATAATAATATGGTAAGCAATAAAGTAACATCTCATAAACATGGCGTAAGAAAAAAAATGAATAGATCATACATGAGAATAAACATCAACACTATTAAACATCCATAATACTAATAAATTTTAAACATGATATAATCAAGATAAAAATATGGCATTATATATATAGATGTATTTTGAGAAACCATTATGATATGTATATATCCATTATATATATGACATTTTAGGATGGAAGAGGCCCTAATGGCCCTAAAGGTCATAATGGTGGTGGTATTGGATGATATATGGAATAAATTTAGGCACCTATAACATGATTCCTAGTGTGAAATTGACCAAATATACTAACTACCCTTTATGCATCTCAGACCTCAAATGAAACAACTTGTTGGTCTCTAGAAATGGTCATCTTATAGGTGCATTGGTAATAAGATGCCTCATACTTGGCCCAAATTCACTCCACAACCATATATGAGAACCTAACATGTGTACTGACTCCCTAAGTATAATATTACTCTCACCTAATCCTCATAATAATAGATAATGCCTAATCTCTCTCATTAATGGCCTGATATCTCTTAGTGGTGAGCTAACCCTACACTTGGATCATCTTGTCTATATTGGAATTCATCCAAATGATCTCTAACTAAATATAAGTCATGTCAATATACCTCATATCTAAGGTGATATAGAAATCAATCACCTACCATTTTAGGCCTATAATCTCCCCTATCTAATCAGTAATCTCTACACACTATAGTTATGCCAAAAGGCCCTGCCTGGTCTACATCAACTTGAGCCACTATAACCACTATTATCCTTAGACCTAGCACCATCACATCTTAAAAATTATCCCCATCACATCCATATTCATCTCCCACATCATCTCCTCCATTGAATCCATCATCATCATCACCTACCTCATCGTTGCTATCCTACTAGGTGTTATTGCTTCCACTCAATGTTTAGGCACTTGTCCCCCCACCTATACTATAATTTTCATCCTCAAAATGAATACATATACACACTAATTTATATAGGCTATAATGACCCTTGTATCATCTATTCCTCCTACATAAGCCCAAGTAGCTTGAAGAACACTAATATAACTCATTATAGAATCACTCCTTTAAATAATAGGAGTATCCTAAATGTTCTCCCATATCATGTGGGAAAACCATATTGGTCCCTTGGGAACATCCTATGTCTATCCAAACTACTTGATTACCTAATTAGGGAAGTACTCCTCAATAATATGGGACTATCTCCCAATCAAAACATCTAGTCATCATGAAATCCATATATCACCTATCTCAAAAACACTATAGTTGGTATGCCAAGTAAGGCCTCCAAATGAAAACTATGTTGTAATATTTTCAAACATCCAATGATAAAATGTTTATGCAATTAAAAATGCATCATGTCTATAAATCAATCATATCTTAGAGAATATAAAGCATACCTACACTTCTGATTGGGAATACATTTGTTAAGCAGGAGCATGACCAATATGAGGATTCACTAGACCTGATTAGAGGATCACTTATCATAATACACTATTATAAGGAGGGTTACAAAGCTTACAATATAACACAATCATGTAATAACCCTAAGGGAGTCCTAGGTTTTTATATTTCACCTATAATAATAAAAATAAAAATAAATCTGATGTAGTGCTCACCAAAGCTTATGGCTCAAAGTGTGGGTTAGAAATATTAAAATGAAACATGCATATAAAACATATACTCACATATATGTATATAGTATCCTAATACATAGAAGAGAATCACAAATACATTATCTATCTTTTTTTTTAAACAAGAAATAAAGTTATGAATACTTACATTTAAAGATGAATTTGTTGATCCTCAATCTATCCCTTGGCCAAGGTAAATTGTAAGAAATTGTTGTGGTATGTAAGTATAATAAAGATAAATTAAATTCAGAGTACAAAACCTATAGATACATTCAAAAGGCTTATCCATGAGTCAATATTTATATCTTTAAAAAAAGTCTGGAACCCTAAGCTTTACTTCTCAAGTAGAATGGTCAATAAGTAGATGTTCATTCACTCTTACTTATTTTTATTCTGATAATAAATGATGTAAATGAACTTGTATATATAGGTGGATATTTCCCTAAACCCTTCCAAAAATTTCAACTATTAGGGTCAAGTTTTTTAACTCAGTACAATTCCAGATAATAATTCACTAGGCCATTAGCTAGGTAATCCAAAGGTCAACTAGATCCTAAGTGAAAAATACCTTAAAATGGTAAGCATTGACATAATAAACCCAGTACAACTGACTGATAAAAAGGGATTAAGGTGAGGAATAAGAGGATAAAATGTAGTAAATTCTTCAAATGGATACAATAGAGAATAAAAATCTTAAGGTAAATGAGTTTTAGATACAAGTGTGTAGGTAACAAGTGACAAGAGGGATAACAATCCTACAAAGCACTAATAGTTTTCCCACCCTTTTCTCTATGGACCCCTTAAAGCATGCACTTAGAGATATTGAAACTCAGTGGGTTCTTACAAGATACAGAGTGTCAACAATTGATAAAAGTTTGAAAATATTATTTGTATACATATTCCTCACTTGAAGCTCATCACGTGTTATATGAGTGCAACATGGGATAGTGATTCATGAAATAAAACATTATAACACATAATGTGGATGCTAAGTGAAGGGTAGTAAGAACAAAAAAGATAAAGGAAATGACAAAATTGAAAAATACATACCTTTACTTACCTTAATTCAATATATAAAGAAACAGACTACAAAAAATGTGAAGGTGTCACATGTGAAAAACACTAGGTGAACATGTAGAAGTTAGTGCAAAACATAGCCAAAATTCTAAATTTTTGAAAGATAGGAATATATTAGTGAAAAATATTATTTATGTCATCAAAAATATAGAACATTTTACGATTCAAAAAATGGACGAGTAAAACCAAAGATAGAGGCAAAACCAAGAATCTACCAAAAAATAATTGAAAGATTTAGATTTTGAAAAGTGATTTTAAATAGGGTGAAATGAAAGTCATTTGTTATTTTTGACTTGAGAAGGAGAGAAAAAGAGGTCTAAGAGACCAAACAAGCTAGGATGGGGAGGAGACAACAAGATAGGAGAGAGAGACCCCCAAATGTGGTAGTAGGTGTAAAACAAGTAAGAAATTGAGAATATTAAGCCAATTTTTTAATATTTTAGTGTTTTAAGTGTATTTTTAAAAATTTATAATTTTATGCATTTTTAGACATTGAAATGAAATTAAATCAGATGTTGTGGGTAGGAAAAACTAATTAGGAAAATGGTGTTAAATATTTTATGGAGATAATTACCATAAGGCATTTATTTCATAGAATGTAAGGGATCAAGGAAAAACAACTAGGTCAAGTGAGTTGACCTAGTAGGATAAAATTTGGTAAAATCCACACTACAAACCTAGTAATTGTGTTAACCCTATATATTTTACAGACTATCAACCTAGTATAATTTTCCAATTGAGAAAAAAAGTCTAGTATGATAATGTAGTACTAGGGGGAAATAGGATGGTTGACTTAGATTTTTAAGTCAACCAAGTCAAAAATAGGAAATTTTTTGTCAAATTAGTTTGACCAAAGAACTAGAATAGTATAAAAATGTGTGCAAGTGGTTGAAAGAGTGCTAGAATGACCTAGAATGACCAACTGAGAGATAAAAAGGGGTGATTAGGATGAAAACGATTAAATTAAAGTAATTTAGGCTTATTTTTTATTAAAATTTTTAATTATTATGTATTTTTACAATATATGACATGGAGGATTTAATACATCTTTTATTATTTCTTGATTGTAGGAGTGAACCAAATTTTGGAATTTGGTAGATGAATTGTGGCTATTAGATCTATTAGAGTGCCTAAATATAGAGGATAGAGTCAGACTGATCTTTGTAGGCCTAAGAGGAAAAACATAAATGTTTAGGATGCCCCTGAGCTTGGATCTATTAGTCATGTTCCTAGGATGTTGGGAATGATTGACTAACACCTTCAAGTGGGAGGTGGATGAGGATATATTAGAGGTGTCCATCACCCTAGAGGATGTATATGCCATCTTAGGATTACCAAAATTAGGGACACCTATGACTACTAGGATAGAAGATAGCGATGAGGAGAGGAGAGCCCTAGCTATATGAGTTATAAGCTTAGAGATGATATATTTAGGCTAAAGGGTGAGTATGTTTAACATGTATAGCTCACAAGTTATAGATATACATAAGGCTATGATAGGAATTATGATAGCATGAGTTTTATGCCACAAATTAGATGACAAGGTACCACTTTTTGTGATAGCCTTGAGTCAGATGATACTAGAGGAGAGGGTGCTATATGATCTAGGTTTTTTCGTATGGGTATAACTCAAGCATGATATGTAGGAGTATTATCTAGATGGTATAAGTCTATTAGACTAATAATTTTACTAATGTCTTGGGTCTATGAGAGGTTACCCATGTATTGGTTAGGTAGGTTACTCCATGCAGTCAATAATAGATCACCTTGAGTATAGAGATGGAGATAGGACTAGGTAGCATGGGTTATGTCCCACATACTAGCATTATGGATAGTGATATGGGTAGATATAGTATGGCATTTATTTGGGTAAATTACTAGTACATGGCCTAGGTGGGACATAGTTTCATAAGCTTTAGTGTGGATGGAGGTGATAGGTCATTACACCTAGTGGGTAGAGCCACATATGGTGGCATGAGTACCAGGTAAGATGGGTTTTCCTCACCTAGTGACATCGATAGTGGTGCTTATTTTTTGGGCATAGAATGTTATATATCTATGATGGAGAGGAGGACTAAGGCCCCTAGTGGTGAGGCTGATGCTCATGACATGTTTTAAGAAACCATAGTTTGGTTAAGAATGATTGGTAGTGGAATGAGAGATCGGTACAAAAGTAAGAACATAAGAGGTACCAACACTAGCTCCATAGCATGATGAGTAATGACCACTAAGGACATGATGTCAATGGAGATAAGAGGAGCAAGAGAATGTAGAGATAATAGATGTCTAAATGACCTAATAGGTAGGTGAGGGTAGAGTTGGATTATAGAGAGGCCACTCAAGTGTAGGCTGAGATGGAATCAAGCTATGACTGTAGGATTTTATTTTAGAATGTGATCAATAGAGGAGGTCCTTGGAGGACATGCATATGGGGAGACTATGATTGGTAGTCATGAAAATGGTGAGATAGTGGTGGCTAATACATCGATAGGTAATAAAAGATGAATGAATGTTGCTTTAAATTTTTTCTTGAGATATACTAGAGATAGATAGATTTTGATATATATTAGTGGTCTAATGTCTATTTGGTTTGCAATTTATAAGTTTCTAGAGGATGAGGAGAACATATGGAGGTCCCTAGTGAGGGGAACATGCTATAATGTCCTAGATGAGGCACTAATGTTGTATGACCTCACTACACTGGACTATCCCAAGGTACCATCTACCCTAGCTCAGGAAAATTGGTTTAGACTAGTTGGATAGATAATAAGGTATATACAATCATATAGAGAGGGGATGCAACCATCAATAGAGATGGGTATAGGAGATATGTGGGCATGGTAGGCCCTGGTTAAGGAGAGAGCTATAGATATAGCTATAGTAACATAGATGACGTAGGTACATGCCTAAGAAAGAGTGATAGAGACAATGGCCTTGACCCATATGACATAAGTATAAGAGTAGGAGAGAGAAACACATATAGTAACCCTAACCCATATGAAATAGGTATAGGAGAAAGAAGAAGTGACACATTTGGTAAACCTAACCTAATTTGCATAGGTGCAAGTTCAAGTAGCTCATTCATAGGGGTGGGTGTTGGGATTGAGATCTTATATAGCCTTACTACAACATTATATTTAGAGGGGTTAGACCGAGGCATCTACAGGTAGCATGGCTAGGACATAAGATAGGTAGCATGGGGCCTAGCCATAGAGTTGAAGCATTGTATATGATTATATTTATTTTATTAAAAACTCATGATATATATATTGAGATCTTGGACATCCTTATTACAACACTCTATTTGGAGGGTCAAACCAAGGCATCTATAGGTAGCATGGCTAGGCCACAAGATAGTAGCATGGGGCCTAGCAATAGAGTTGGAGCATTTTATATGATTGTATTTATTTTATTAAAAAATCATGATATATATATATATATATATATATATATATATATATATATATATATATATATATATATATATATATATATATATGTGGATCATTTTGGCATTCTGAATATTGGTTGTATGTGTTATCATTATGGTTGTGGTTGTTGATTGTATGGATATATTTATGTCTAGCACATGTATTTATATGTTGTTGTATATTCTATAGGAAATGTATGAGGTGTGGTTTATTTTCTATAATTATGTAGAATACATGCATGGTTAAAAAGAAATAGACAAAAAGGACTTGGTAAAATATAATCAATCAAAATTATACTACACACTATTTCAAGTTGGGAAATATGTAATAACCAAAAAATGAATAAGTATAAAGAAGTAAAGGTTGGCAAATAAAATGATTAAAATTAATTTTTTTTTAAACCAAAATAAAAATTTAGCACCAAATTAAAATAAGTATAATCACACTAAATCATGTTATGAAATATGATAATAATGTAATAAAATGGAAGTCATGTAAAAAGGAACAAGATGGTACTAAAAACAAATCAAATGAGTCATTCAATCATAGTAAATCACATTAGAAAGTATCATATAAAATGGGTCTTAAATTTATCACCCTAATTCAAGCTAAGAAGTATGAAAAATGCAAGAAAATGATTGGATTCTTACATGCAATTGGAAAATAAGAAGATAAAAGTGAAAGAGAAATTAATTAAGCATAAAAAATATTAAATCAAGCTAGGAAGCATGTCAATGATGTGTAACTTCATAATCAATAACATCTTATCTCATATTTTACACATATAATTTTGATTGTGACTTCTATTATTAGAAAATTTTATGAGGAGGTATAGGTCCTATCCATGGTCTTACACTGCAACTCACAAAGGGAACATCAATGAGGTGGAATAAATGTGAAAATTAGGAAACAAAGGATATGGATAATAGGAAGGTGAAATTGTGACAATTTGTAAGGATGGTCAGGTTATGTCCTTGGTCTTACAACTCAACTCCCAAATGAAATCCCATGGGAGTGATCAGTGAACAAAACATATTTCTCAAGAAGAAATATGAGGAATATAAGTCATGAAAAATGGAGTGTAAAAATCATAATGTAGGAATCTTATGAGAAGATCTTAGGAGATAGGAGGCATACTAAGGACATGAGAAGACACTAAGTGAATAGTGACCATCAATGTATAAAGGAAACTTGTATTTTATAGATACAAAGCCTTGTAGGTAAATAAACATGATACTAAGATAAAATCATGAAGTTAGATTGGTAAAAGAAAATAAATATGGACCTACCTTCCCATGACATGTTCCCTGTTCCTTAAGACCCCTTATAGAACCATTTATCTACTATGAATATTGGGTACTTGCATGAGAAAGTGGTTATCACTAAAATATTTTTTATTCTCCTTTTCTAATCTAATTTCCTATTGCACCCCAAAGGACCTTGACTCTATCATGAGGAAAAAATATGGAGTTTGAGATTCAACTATAAAAGGGATATGTCCTTTGAATCATGTCTTTTAGTGTGATTGAACTTTTAATAAATTTTTAATGCTTTTGCCTTTTATGTCATTACCCTTTATTCAAATGATCTTAGCTTTTAAATGTTTGTAAGGATTTTTGAAGATTCATCCTCCATATGGACTCAGAATGACCAAACATGAGAGATAGAGTGATACACATGAATGACCTATAGGAATAGGATAATAGAAGTTAAGTAACCAAAGATAAGATTGACTAGGACACTTAGGCTTGACAATGAACCAACATGTTATCTTAATTTTCAACCATGTATATGCTTAGCTTTCAAAAAGTAGAATAAAAGGGAAAAACTATATCTAAAGTAAACCAGTAAACAGAGATTTTACTGAGATAAATTACTTTCTAACTAATTACATGGTAATAAGAAGTGACTAAAAGGGAATCAATTTTATATAACCAAGTCACAATGACAATTAGCTATGAAAAATAGAGATAAGAAAGCAAACAATCATGAAGAGACAAAAAGGAAATTTGTAAGAAAGAGAATGTAGGAAAGAAAGAGAAATTAATGATAAATAAAACATATATAAGCAAACATAAATGATAACATAGGCTATATAAAGTGTGAAAGTAAAGTCACCATGTAAGACAAATAAGAATTTAACACATTGTCAACTGATATAATAGATAGATAAAGATAAAATTGGATCACATGTCCAATCCAGATAAAAAAGTTAAAGCACCATATATGTGCTCATAAATATGGATAAATATACCCACACATATTATATATAGAATTAGATAGATTTCTATGAAGCTGGATACAAACTGTAGCTAATATCTCATCTATCTTTAGTGAAAACTAGGAAAATACTTCTCATCTAATCTCCTCAATAGAAAAAGTATGAATTTTTGATGGATCATGATGATGAGGGATATCAAGTAAGGGATGATTATGAGAATTCATTGGAGTAGGATCTATGGGACATTCAAGAATCATTGGTGGAGAAAGATCTATAGGTAAAGGAAGATCCATGGGTGAAGGAGTCACAAGTGGAGGCACAAAAGGTGATGAAGGGACCATAGGATGGGATGGGACCATGGGAGGTGGAACCATGGGAGAAGAAAGAGGAGAATTCTTGTTGGAAAAAATTATGGGATGAATATTAGAAGGTCTAGGAATAATTATAAGGTGATCCTTAAGGTGTTGCTGAAGGATGCAACAATGATCGATGTGATGGGTGCCATATTAGTTCCATAGACAATACACCTTGACATAAATAGGCATATATTTAGGAAGGACTTTTGGGGGAGGTATGGCTTTGTCTAATAATTGAGGGGGAAAAGGATGCAAATTATCAAAATATTGTTGTAGCTTACAAAAATGGGTGGATGAATGATTATTTATGTTATGGAAGCAACAAATATACTTGTGAGTGGTATTAATAGATGTAATCATAGGAGAAGGTGTAACAAGAGTGGAAGAAACTAAGGAAGGCTTGTTGGACCATTTGGTGGGAAAAATAGCCATCTAAGGTAAATTAAGCAAACCATCACCTAAAAGGTGAGAGTGGGTAAGGAATGAAGCTAGGCTCAATGGAAGGAGAAATGAGATCAGAAGCAGGGATAGACTTAGTGATAATGGAAATAAGAACATGATAAATTATAATAGGAGAAATAATGGTATAAAATATAAAAATAACAAGAATGGGTTCTAATGGAGGTTCCACTAAGGGAGGGGTAGGATCTATATAAGGATGAAGAAGGGTTACATGTATCTCAGAGATAAGCAAGCTATAGTTGTCAGGGTACCTAGAAAAGTGGTAAGGCCCACTCATAGCATGATACATGAGAATAATCATATAAGGTTACTAAAAAATTGGAGGCATTGGTGTCATGTCTACCCTAAGATAAAGAGGAAAAATACTAAAATTAGAAACTATAATCTAAGGAATACGAGAAGATATATGAAAATACAAACAAAGAAGAATGATAACGAATAATCTCAATATCTTGGGCTTTGGCAAGACCACATAATAATGGATCATATTAGTAATAACCATCATCCTAATCAAGGATATGAATATCAATGATGAAATTATGGATGAACCTTTCATTTGATAAAGTGTGGTGAAGAATGTCAAGTCTTAGTCAAAATGACAAGAATATCATCTCAAGGAGGTTTATGAGAATGGGGTTTAAAATAAGTCAAAATCTACGAGATGAGATGAGGTGAGAGATAACAAGTTTTAATATTTAAGTTAATATCATTAGGATAATCATCATCAAAATCTAATAAGTTAGGAGGATTGTTCCCAATGAGTTAGGGATGACCATTATAACCTTTAGTGGAATTAGTAGGAAAATTGAAGTGTTGAGACTCATATAATGAAACATTGGGCAAAGGTTCAATATTAGTAATATTGAAGACACAATGGTATTGTAAATATTCAAAATTATAAGGGTTAGTATCACCTTGAATCTGATAAAAGGCTCCATTATGAGGTAATTTAATGCATTGATAGGTAGAAGAAACAACTAGTCTCATACAATGAGTCCATGACCTACCAAGAAAGATATTATAAGAAAGGGGAAAGTTAATATCATCACCTTCACACAAATGGAGATAGATGGGATGGTAATGAGAATCCACACACAACATAAAGGATTCGTTTTCATTTTATCATATCATTCACATGTGCTACATGTGGACTTGAGATTGCATTCATAATATCTAATGGTTTTGGTGAAATTGAGAGAGGGAACATAGGTATCAAAACCATCATTAATTAATTTAATTTTTACTTGGATATTGCCTATTTATACACTAATGAACAAGGGAGGATCATCTACATGAATAATAATCTCACCAAGAATCATAGAGGTGATACGAAATTTTTAAGAAAGAGAAGTGTTCATTGTTTCATCAACATGGATGGACATCTCTTCACATTATTGTAATATGCTATCCTCAAATCTAGATAAGGTTATTTCATGTCCTACTAGTGGGGATGAGGGATGTTCATTTCAAACAATAGTTTCTATGATGTGGATAAGTCTTCATAAAATCAAAGAATGGAATTTGGGAGGGGTTATTAGTGATTTTTTTAGTGAATTTCTTGCTTATTATTTTAGAAAGAGAAGAAGAAATTCAAGTATATTTTAAAAACCTATTTAATTATGTGTGTGTTAAATCTTCCATTTTTTCTCCTATTCACATATTATTCATAGGTACAACACATATTTAGGTATAAAGTACTAAAGGAACACTCCATGAGTCATATTTTCCATGTTACAAGACAGATCATAATTATACTTGATTATCACATGTTTCATGATTAAAACATAAGACAACACATATGGGGGAACTATATAAGTATGTGTCCCTCTCTATATTATTTCCTGTGTAGGGAAATCTCATTGATAGAGGTGTCTTTGGGGTAGATCAATATCATGTTCCCACTAACCCATTTTCTCACAACCATTAGATGAAGATCTAGAGTTTCCTTGTTTAACAAGGAGTGATAGTTAATGACCCATATCTGAATACACCATAAAGAATTCAACATGAAACATAGAAGCATCCAAGTTGTTGCATCTAGCTTCAATAGGTATTATATACTAGACATTTACATCTAAGTTAGATAATATTGTCAATGTAATTATGCTAGGTCAACACAAGTGTCCACAGATATAAAGATACAAATTTCTTGAATCATGTGACTTATACAAAATCTACATCTAGTTTATTTTATAGTTGTTCTAGATCTAGATCTATATTATCATTAGAACTAACTAAGTATATTGTTTTCATTATCATTATAGTATCTAGCATAATTTTACTTTGTATTCTTAGCATATTGTTACATAATAAATTTAGTATATTTTTATCTAAATTTAAAAAATAATGGGAATGCTCTAAATATATTCTACCACACTTGAGCCATAAGATATATATACCCATTTAATCCTAGATTCCCCACATCTAAATTTTAGGGTTAAATAGTTTGCTAAGTCATATAGGTCTTGATTTATGTGATTTTATTCACCATAAATTATGCAATTTATACATTTTAATCACTTTAATATTATATTTTGGTTTTGTGATTTCAAATTAAATCATAGTTCATATAAAAAAAGATAAGCAACATCTATGTCAAATCTAATTTATCTCAGTTAACTTTTGATATGATAGTTGTCTAAAATATATTATAATTTAAACAAGTAATGTTGAATTTTTTTTAATATGAATAGGGTTATTAATTAAAATATCCATATAAGAGAGCATGTTGAAGACACACAAGAGCATAAATTTAAAAATATTTAGACAAGAGAATCCAATAACTCAATAGTTATACCATGAAATAAAATACCTCTCCTTAGATCTCTACACAAGAGATATGCAAGTGAATTATTAACTAAGTATATATTTTTTAATTTATATTCCCAATCACTCTATATCTTATCGAATAGTTATCATATTTCTAGATGATCTAGAGGTTATGTAAAATTTAATTTTATGTTGAACCAAAAAATTTAACCACCAGGTTACATATATGTGAAATAAAATATATGGAATTAATATCAAATTTAAAAAACTGAATAATTGCATCTAAGAATGGATATAAAAATAAATGACATATGTACAAAGTTATCAACCTCATATTTATTCAATTCTCAATAAACACACACACACACACACACACACACAATTTACTTACTTATCACATTTTAATAATGCTGAAAATCTATCACTCATTAAGTTTCATCATATTATACTCCCAAAAAATAGTTTAAATTGTGGGTAAGTTTTATTATATTATACTCCCAATAAATATATTATGGAATCAAGTCCATTATAGTTTAGATTTTATTTATTTATTTACGTATTTACATTATTATGAAATTATTTTATTTAAAAACATCACCACATTGAAAGAGAGCTTATATTATACTCCCAAAAAAATGTTAGGAACTTGGTGGCCACTAGTTTTCAAACATATGTCAGCATATTAGAGAAACTTGAAAAAAAAGGGGGATGGAATGTTGGTAAAATGTTATTGGATGTTTCTTATTTATGTTTACCTAAAATAATAAGTTTGAAGCCTAGCAATCCTAGGTTTTAATATAGAATAATTTTTTTCTTAATTGACAAGAAATGAATGTCATGTATGTCATTATCATAATGGAGGACATGTTATTGTAATGACCATATATCATATAATATTTAATCCCATTGTTATTCATTGTCTATTTTAGACACATAATTTATCGTTAATGTTTAACAAAATTTATTCTTGGCATCCTTATACTTGGTTTATCTACCATTTATCTAACTCGTAAACTATAAGAAAGAATTAATTGTATTATAAATACTAAAATATAATAAAAACATATATATATGATTTACATTCATCCCTATTGAACCCATATTATTCTTTCATACCTGCCCCCTAGTCTTTAGTCTTTTGGGATAAGTCATCACTATCCAAATAGGGCCACACTATAGCCTTGTCCCCTAGTGTGGCCCTATCACCCATGCTCCAAAAATCACTTTTCAAAATTGATATGTTATACAATGGATCTCCTACATATCTTTTCAAGTCAGTTGGGAAAACTATTCTAAAGATTATCCTATAAAATCACATCAATGAAACTCATTATAAAGTAATCAAAAGGTTACTTTTTCTTCCTATTTCAATTTTCCATCATTCTATCCATCCATAGCCAAGTCTAAATATTATTTATTGTAATTAAAGGGAATAAATTGATAACCATTTAAATAAATCATTTATCTAAAGTAATTATACTTGCATAATCATGGACTACATAATAACTCTAGGAGGGAGAATTACATTATCCTAAGGCCCATTTGGCATATTCAAGCAATGCTCAATAATAAATGGTTTATAAGGTCAACTCTACTATCCTTAATGACCCATTTTTACTCAATTTTTTAAATATAATTAGTGTATATGCATAATATTTTAAAACTTTATCAATTATTGATGTTTTATATCTTGCAATAACACATCGAGTCTCAATCTCTCTAAGTACATGCCTTAAGGGGTGCACCAAGAAAGGGGTGGGTAGAAAATTAGTGCTTCATAATATTGTTGTACATTATTACCACTTTCTATCTATCCAACCATCTCCTAAAAACATTCCCATAATTTATGCTTCCCAAATTTCACCCTCCTCTAGTCATTCTCCACCTTCATTAGGCCTTCCCTATCATAAAATATTTTTTGATAGTTTAGGTTACACCATCTGCCCCATCGACCTTGTACTCTAATTAAGAAAAATTATTTAGGTCTAGGTTATCCCTTGGTTGACCTAAACCAAGACCTAATTTATATTTGTCAATAATGATACAAGGTCTATTAGGTCGACCTCATTAGCCTAAACTTCTAGAAATGACTTGGGTTAGATCCTCCTATATAAACACATTAATTTCACAATTATTAGAAGGATAAAAAGAGTTAACTATTCATTTGTTCATATTTACAATACACTCTTATTCCATTATAGTTGAGGAGTCTTAGCTTAGAGTTTATAATTCAAGAAGAATGTTATCATGTGGAGAAGTCTTTGATGCTTTGGACTTTCTTAGTGATCCTTACAAACCATAACAAACTCTTGTGAATCACCTCTAGCTAAGGGAGAGATTGATTATCAATATGTTTATCTTCAAGGTAAGTATCTCTAACTATAATCCTCTCTTTAGTAGATAGAATTAGCGTAAGTAATGGCTTTTGTATATATTACTCTCTCCATGCATTAGGGTTTTACCTATACATAGCTTAATTAGAATTTTCTTATACATGTTTAATTTTATGTTTACTAACACCATTTTGTGCCACAAGATTTGGTGAGTAATAGATTAGATTATGCTTTACTTGTTAGTGCTTTAGTGAATATGAAAACATGGGACCTAGTTAGGTTTATTGCATAGTTTTGTTTGACTAGAGGCTTTAGAACCCTCCCTAGTGATATTATTATGGTAAGAGATCCCTTGGCTAGGTCTAGCAGATATATCTTGGTCATGAACTTGAGTATCTAATATATCCACAATTATAAGTGTAATTAGGATTTATCTTTTTCAATTTAGGATTGATTTATAGATCTACTGCATTTCCCATTGCATACATCTGATGAACCTGATGTGAATCTAAGCCTTATAGGTTTTATTTCACACTATCATTTTTACAATTTTATTATATTTTTACATATTTTTAGCATTTTATAAAACCTATTGGTATAGTTTTAACTTTATATATGTAGTTTTAACACATAATTAATTCAAAATGTCTATGTAGGTCTTCATCAGTTATAGGTTAATGCATTGAATAGGTAAACATAATACTCTTCTTTAATTCTAGATTAGCATACAAAGCTAAACTAGTCAAATTTTTCATCTAATTATTTTTTCCATCATACAAGTCAATAAACACTATTAAACAAGTCAACCATATTCTTTTTTCTTCTTTTATATATAAGGTTTTATATAACTTGGTCAAACTAGTCCCATTTTGTATAATTTGAAAGAATCAATAAAGTCATTTGTGCATAAAATTTGTAATCTTAACCATCTTCAATCCCACCAAGGTTCTTCTCTTTCACATCTCTATCATTTCAATACTTTCTTTAGTTATGTTTTTCACAAGTTAGTAGTCTTTAAAACTACAACACTATAACTAACTACGTCAACCTAGTCGACTTAATTATATAGTCTATCTTTTTTCTAAGAGACATAGTTGGCCTATTTGACTCTATTCTTAAATACCTTTCTTATATAGAAATAAATGACCCATTTGATTATCTTTTGTACTTTTTTCATAGAGTGTTGCCTAAACTACCTTTTTCCTATTCTAAGTCAAGGAATTAATGACTATTAATTCACATTTCATTTTCAACTATTTGCATGCTTAGAGCAAGTCACATAGTATAAATAGGTGGTTTTTAAAATTAAATTTTAGCTACACTATTTTAATCTTTTACACACACTACCAAATCACATAACATTAGAAACACATTTAAAAACTTGTCTTCCGAAGGACTACCTACTTGGATTTCATCACCAAGGGAGAAGTTGATTTAGTTTTTTGGCAAAGTATAAACACATGGTTAACAATATATATTGGCAAAGAACCTTACACCCTTATTGATGTGGGATTGTGAAGTAAGTGGGTAAGCCCTTATACCAAGCTATTACCATTGCCAACATAGATCCATTTCATCCTAAACATATTGAAACCATCCATAGATTGCCTTTCTAATTCCCTATTTTAGCCAACTCTCTTATTGCATTTAAATTAACACTTTATAATAATATAATAACACTTAGGATGACAACTTAGTTAAAATTTAATTTTTAGTTGATTTCTAGCTCTCTGATCATTGTGTGTTATATTGAAAAAACTTGCATTAGCTAGCATTAGTGAAAGATTTTGTGTTGTGTGCTCCAATTGGATCACTCACATTGAATCAATGATTTTTGTGTTTAATTTCATTATTTATTCAATTATATTGTAAAATTATTCCCCTATTTTAAAACACTATAATTATAATTGATGTGAATCTATGAATTTGACTCAAGAGAAGATGGTTAGTATGGTGTTAGTTCCAAAATAAAAATAAAATGAAATAAACACACTAAATAGCATGACATCTCTAGGCCTAGACAATAGGGAGAGATTAGTTAAAAAACATGAATAAAATAGAAAACTAAAATGAAAAATAAACTTTCTTTTATCTTCCTTGGATGCTTCAAAATGCTTGTTATAATGGTTTGCTCAGCTTATGCTCATGAAGTCTTCATCAAAGGAGGCTTTGCTATCTCCTCTTCTCCTTGGCACCTTGTGGCTCTAGATTGGCTTGGAATAAATTTGGAATGGTAACACTAATTTCAATGGATTATTGAAGATATTTTTGAATTATTAATTTTCAACAAAAAAGTTTAGAAATGATGTGGTAAGGCCTCTTATTTAAATATTTTTGAGATTGATCAAAATCAACCTAAACCATCCATCTCAAGATTGAGATATATGGCTTAGGATTAATCTAATTTTGTAATTAAAATTGATAAATATTCTCATCTATATTTGGGATAGAGGAGAAATTAAGAGGCATGGAGGGCTTTGATGAGGCATGAGAGACATGAATCTTGATATTTGTGGCATTTATGACCTAGCGATGTTTTTCCAAGAAATGAGGTCACTTGATAATGTATATATATTCAATATTCATTTCCAAAATAGATTATTTAACAAGTTTTCATGGAATTATTTATTAGGTCCTAATTTAGTTTCATTATCTCTTAAGCATGTTTAAGCACTTTATGCACAAATTACTCAAATTGATTAGAATGCCTTGTTATTGGTCCAAAATTTGATTAGATTAGAATTGAAAGTCATTTTTAGATGAATTGGAATCATATTCCCATTTAGGATGTTACCAATAACAAATAATAAAGGCACGTGTCTTGTGTAAGAGATTTGATAGGAATGAGCAATCCAGAGCACCTAGGTGAAAAATTGGCATTTTGACTCAAAATGATTTGATCAAAGTTAGCTAGCCCACAAATTGCATTTCCCCATTTAATTATACCCTAGCCATAATAAACACTTGAATATGTCAATTTCACATCATTTATCATGTTTTAGTGTTTTAAGCCAAATTGTGCATTTTAATTAAAAATTGGCCAAAAGCCTAGTTGGAGGTCATTGGTGGCTAGATTTAGGTGTTTATAGTTTTCCTCTATTTGGAAAGATGTTACAAGCTATAAGTATAGTAACGTCTTCTCAAAGAATGATAAAATCCCCATATACCAGGAAGAAGATGATAGTTAAAGAATAAAGCTCCAAATGGTTTTGGTAAGCCTATGATGATGCCCCCTTGAGGGAGTGGCCATCACATTTATTGATGGATGGTCCCTAGAAAAGAAATGATAAGAAAGGTGGAATTAATTAGTGTTTTATATTAATCCAAATAATAAAATTCTTGCATGTATTCATGCAAAAAGGATACTGATTTTCCTAAAGGTAGTTATAACTAGGATTAAATGTCAAAATAATTATTTGCCCATAAGAAATTATAATCGTTATGAGGCCCTAGATTGGATAAAGATTATTATGCCCCCATTAGGGCTGATTATAAAGCATAAATCAAGGATATAACCTAGAAGATAGATTAAGGATGAGTAGGTGCAAAGTGATGAAATAAATGAATAGAAGAATAAGATTGATAAGTGTAAATGATCTAGTTATACCTATCAATAAGGAGATGCTCATTCTGATTAATAATGATACAACTAGAATGGTTAAATGAGTTAATTTGATCAAGGGTGGGATGGGAATATTTTCCAAGGTGTAAAGGAGAAACTTCTATAACTCTATTGATTGCAGACCTTTGAGAAGCTAATTTTTTCTATAGCATGTGATGGTAGACATCATGATAGAACAACATGAAGACTTGGTTGAAAAATGCATAAGGACTGACTCCCAATGCCATAAACACTCAAAAACAATGCACCAATGATAAAACCCATGATGATAATGTTGACATATGAATATGGATAGACTCAAGAATAATGTGCTCGAGGAATCACCTGATGAATACATATATACTGAGTCAAGGCAATAGTGATAAAAGAAAAAAAACATGCAAGTGAACAAACAAACAAATAGAAAAACAAACAAACAAATAAATAACTTGAAATAAATAAACAAACAAAAATCCTAAAAACAAAACAAAAGAAATAATCCTAACAATGACAATTCCCTAGTAAGGTAAATCAAGGATAATTGACTAGACTTAGATAGGACAAATATTTTTGGATTTTTGAAATGTTATGAATGTTTTTAGCATTTTGTGTTCTCTTAACTCATTAGAGAATGGCAAGATACTTTCTCATAAAATGGTGAGAGAATTTGGCTTAGGTTACTCACAAAATGGTGAGAGTGTATGGAAAGGGGGACTAAGGTGACCTCAACATGAATTGAGCATGACCCACATAGTCCTAAAATGACCTCAGGTCATAGTAATTCCATCCACATAAAAGGTAGGAAAAAGACCAACTAGGTCCCAACAAGTTCTCAAATCTAGTAAATGTCTTGTTAAATGAAAATAGTGATGGCAAGGTGATGTGGTAATGCATAATAAATAAATGTTTCCCCTATTTTTCCCATAGGTTGTTATAAATAGGATAAAAGGTGATGTGGCAATGCATAATAAATAAATGTTTCCCCTATTTTTCCCATAGGTAGTTATAATTAGTATCAATATTGGTGAAACTTTGATTTGCCCATATGTTGTTATAATCAAGCTCACATAAATAAAATTGAATATAAGATGAAAGATATCTTGCCAAAATAACTGTCACATTACTTTCATAGACTATCATTTAAACATGGACTTAGATTGATTATTCAAATTTGATCAAAATACTTTCACAAAAGGTATGGGAAGAACAAAATAAATTGAGATCAAAATAGGATTGGAGAGGATGACTAAAAATAGACTTTTGTCTAGATAGGAATGGAATGGTAAGATGGTATGATTTTTGATAGATTGGATAAAATGGTAAGAGGGTTACCTCCAAGTGATGGGGTAAATGGTTGGGATCTATAATAATGGAAAATAGGAATATGTAACAATGGAAATGGCATGGCATGGTACATGTTTTTGTCTTGGGTGTGGTTTTTGATTCTATTTTTCTTACTAATAGGGATATTCACATCCTAATCAACAAATGATACAAATATAATATTTGATCATGTTAATTTCTATCCCACACCTCATCTGAATATCTAATCTATAAAGAACTCAATACATATTTGGTTGTAAAGAATTATTTTGTGATCTTCATTGGTCATTGATTTTGATTCTTTCAAGCATCAAGACAAGGTATCTTTGTAGCCTCTACAAAGGAAAGTGTGGCCATATATGGTAAACAATGATAAATAATAGATGGTAAGTTTGATTATGAAATGGAATGGTAGATGATAATGGAATGTATAATGGTGGGGAAACAAATTAGGATCAAGACTTTTAGTCATATGTAATGTTACTAATGCTAGATTTAACATAATTTTTGTTATGGTAGGGATAAATAATTTTTATCTTGATAGGACCACTAGATTTTTCTATTTTTTGATCTTGAGAGTAGCTAACGTTTGATTAGGCTATAGATTGGAAGCTATTTTGATTTGATCTTTGATTTTGTCTTCATCAAGTAGTGAGGAAATTTTATGCTCAGCTATTGGTGATTCAAAGAGGTTTTCATTGATAAATTTGTCTTGATTGTATCATAGTGCCTCTAAGAAGTTTTCACTAAGGAATGTTGAATTTTGACTTCAATTTTCTTCTAGAACTTTCAAAAAAGTTTCACAATAAGATTTTGAGTTCTAAATTTGATTGTCCCCTAGTGCCTTCATAAAGGTTTCATTAAGTGAGTGTTCTTTTGCTATATGAATGTGGTCTTGGCTTCCTTACTCTTCTTCAACTGCTATGTCACCATGGATGCAGTTACAAAAAGTGTGATTCTATCGATCCCAATCAACATTTGTGGGAGATGGAATGTCAATGATATGGCTATTTTGGTTGATGGTAATGGCTTATAAAATGGTAATGGAATGGGGAGAGGCTACATAATCATCATATAAGATACTAGGATTACTTATGTTAAAGCTAAGTTACTCATCCTCAAAAACTATAGATGATCACAAATGTATTCAAACTAATCTACAAGGCATGCATAACCAGTGTTGTAATAGGATCAAGAATAGAACCTAACTGTGATTCTTATTCTTCATCTGATGGGTACTCATTAGAATGATATATTATTGAATATTTTTTTTTGTACAAGTAACATCAAATGATGGCATAATGGGCTCCATGAAAATTAGTTTGTCAGAGTGGGACTCCTCTAGAATGGGAAAAAGGTCAAGAGACAACTCCTTAGAGATTAGCTTATCAATTGGAGGATCTTAAATTATAGGCACATAGTTAAGGTAATTATTTTCCTAAAGGTAGTTATAACCATTAAGAAGTGACTCAACAAATATTGGCTAGTTAGTGTGAGACTCCTCAATAATTGGTATAAGATCAATAGGTGATTCATCACAAATTGAATTATCACAAATGGTTGGTTCAATACAAACATCTTGGATTGGTTAGTTTTTTTGGATTTGATTTCCAATGAGTTGGAAAATACTAGTTTTGAACATATCTTGGTCTTTGAATGATTAGATCAATTGAGGTTTGGTTGGGATTGGTACTAGACAAGGAATGACTTATAGTTGGATAATGGTAGGGCATTGGGGAGCGTGATTTCTCACATGAGATAAAGGAAAAAGTATTGAGATGGTAATGATAGGGTGGTTTGGATCATGATTTATCTCATAAGACAAATGAATAGGTCCTAGAATGATGAAGGGGCATTATGGAGCTTGGTTGCTCACATAAGCTAAAGGGCTAGGTCTAGGAATGGTAATGGTATTCCTAAGATATTGTAGAGATTGATAGCTCATATAATATAAAGGAGGGTTAGGGATAGTCAATGATCAAATAACAAAAGTATGTTGTGGAACTTGATTTCTTATACAAGCCAAAGCATCTAATTCTTCCTCATAAACCATATCATCCCAGTCATTGGTTAGCTCATAAGCTAGTTCTTGATTATGTTCCACATACTGATTATTATAAAGAGGGTATAGATATATATCCCAAACAAAATTATATATAGTTGGATCTTAAAATTCCTCCTTAGAAGCATCTTCATACTAATCAAGGTCTCAATTTGTATTTTATTGATTTTGACTATGTTCCCCATATGGAGTATTGTAGGGAGAATAATAAAAGTCCTTCAAAAATATTTTTCTATAAGGGTTCTTAGTGTGATATTTTGTGGCCATTATATCATAAGTTAGATTGTAAATAAATCCACCATAACTATATCTAGACATACCCACATAAATGATGAAAGCTCTAAAATAAAAAGGCTTGGAGTTTTATAAACTCTAAAAAACTATCCAAAGGACAAATGGTTCAAACTTGGTCTAACTTGGTCAAAAGGTGGAGCTGTATCTCCAAAATTATATTTGATAAGAATTGGTATAAAATAGTATAACATCAAAAGACTAATGTCAAATTTCATATAAACAAAATATCAAGCATCTGAATAAAAATTGACATGTCAAAGGTCTAGGTCAAAGTGTTCCAAACAAGGTCTAAACTAGGAAAGGGAAAAGTTGAGTTACTAGGTCTTTTGTCCAAACATGGAGTCAAAAGCTAGGCTCAAAAAAATAGGCACGTGCTAGGACTTATATCCAAATGGTGTAAAAATCTAGACTTGAAACAAAGGTTGATGTGATTTGATTTAATCTAACAAGTTTAGAAAGAAATTTGACATATACCCAGCACATAGAATCAAATATAAACATGATCAATCAGCATAAGGCATAAGACAAAAGGATATTTGAGGAAAGATTGTGTTTTCCCAAATAAAGGCACAAATAATGATAAGGATAGGTGCTAAATAAAAAAACCATCAATATTTTTAAATTTTGGATAATCGATTAACCAAAGTTATGCAACCCAAAAGAGAAAGATATGTGTATCAGCCCCACAAATTAAGGCCTAAAAAAAATCAATCAATGTTTGAATCCAAAATTGACAAGGTTAATTGAAAAATCAATGTTTAAAAACTAGGATTTGACCAAATAAGCTAGACAAGATCAGACAACATGACTACACAATATAAAGGTCTAAATGATATACATGACATGGTTTGAAACAAATGGTTTTTGATATAAGGTAAACTAGTCTTGATACAAATCGAGTAGCTTAACAATATAGACATGCTAAAATTATGTGATCTATGTGATGATTCAAAAGAATTAAAGGAAAAATGGTTTTAACATGATTTGGGTAGCATAACACTACCCTATTCAACTCAAATAACACACACATAAACAAGTTTAAAAAATTTCAAGGCACAAGTTTGGTGTAAAATAGCTAGCATAACACCTCTTTAGACAAAAGAGTGACATATAAAAAAATTGGTTTGGACATGGTTTATACACAAACAAACAAGTTTTAGCCTCAAAAACACCAAGTAAGATAAATGACCAAAATACACTAAGTATAATCATCTAAATCCTAGCAAGGGTATGACAAAATGGGGTTGACTAAAACTAGCAAGGTTTTAAACATTTTAGGGAAATATATTACACATTGACTTTCAAACCAAAAAATTCAAAATAAAAGCATGGAAATTAGGTGGCTACAACATTGGATAGTTGTAAAAAGATCTAATCCTTTTTACAACCACTACATCTTATTATTTACTTAGTGTAGTGCCATGTCCAAATGTAGATACATCCCATGTGCAACTCCAAAAGAGTAAGTGAAGTCAATTCTAGGAGATGAAACCCTGTGTTAAATCTTCCCTAAAGAACTCATGAGAGGTAATGATGTCCCCCTTGTAAGCCAAGTTTGCATAAAAACAAAGAAAACATGAAAGTAGAAAGACTTTAGGGTCATTTTCAAAGTCACCCAAACTTTGACAAGTTTTTGGGGACTGATTTAGATGAATTTATTTATAATCCTTGGACCAAGCTATTTGCAATAAGAATGGTACTTTTGAGTCCAAGGGTTACCTAAAGGGGACAAATGGAAGAGCATACATGCAACACCCCTCTTTTTTACAAATAAATATTTAACTTAAACAACTAAGTAAATGTAAAAAACTTGGAAAGTTGAGTTCATTTTTAAGCCCAAATAGAAAATGAGGTGTTGTTCATTTGACCCCTTGGTCTTAGTTGTAACTTTGAAAAGTAATGCTAAAAACTCATTTAAGCACCTAAATATTACTTTAAGCACCCAAAATAATGTTCTTAATTCATTTTAAGCATGAAAAAGGTGATTGAAACATGTTTTTATCAAATGTCAAGCTTGGTTCTATAATAAAAATGTTAGCGTGTCCTTTAGCCTTGAAGATATTTTAGGTTTGAAATAATGAACTTTAAAAAAAGATCTCTCGGGTCTATGTTTTAAGAAAATCATAGTGACTAGCATTGGTTATATAACTGATGATTGTTACACTAGCTAATTGATGATGGTTATCTAACTGATAATCTAATAGTGACTGACGACAGCTATCCAATGAATGTCATTTATACTAACCGACGTTGGTTACTTTGTAAACTCATGACAAAAAAAAATTATAAAATAAAGCTAGAAAATCAATTTACAAGAGTTTTAATGATCTAAATGAAGATTTTAAAGTTGTAAAATGATCTTATTCATGTGTGGGATGCATCTAGTCCCACTATGCATGCCATATGTGAATCTAATAATTTGACTCAAGAGAGGATGGTTAGTATGTTGTTAGTTCTAAAATGAAAACAAAATGAAAGAAACACACTATCATAAAATTTATAGGCCTAGACACTAGGGAGAGCTTAGTTAACAAACATGAATAAAACACAGAACTAAAATGCAAAAGAAACTTTCTTTTACCTTCCTTGGATGCTCCAAAATGCTTGTTGTAGTGGCTTGCTTGGCTTGTGCTCATGAAGTCTTCATCAAAAGAGGCTTGGCTATCTAATCTTCTCCTTGGTACCTTGTGGATTTTGTTTGGCTTGGCTTGGAATCAATTTTTCATGTAACACTAATTGTAATGGGTTCTTGAATATATTTATGCATTATAAATTTGCACTAAAATAACATCGAAATGATGCGGTAAGGCCTCCTATTTATAGATTTTTGAGATTGATCAGAATCAACCTAAACTATCCATCTTAGGATTGAGATGTGTGGCTAAGGATGAATCCAATTTTGTAATTAATTTTGATAAATAAGATCATCAATATTTGGTATAGAGGAGCAATTAAGAGGCTTGGAGGTCTTTGATGAGGCATGGGAGACATGAATCATGATATTTATGGCATTTATGGCCTAGGGATGTCTTCCAAAGAAATGAGGTCACCTGATGATGTGATATTCAATATTCATTTCCAAAACAAATTATTCAACATGTTTTCATGGAATTCTTGATTGGTCCCTAATTTGGTTTAATTAGCTCTTAAGCATGTTTAAGGACTTTGTGTACAAATTACTCAAATTGATTAGAATGCCTTGTTAGTGGTCCAAAATTTGACTGGATTAGAATTGGAAGGAAATGTCATATGCATTAGATCTATTATCCCATTTAGGATGTTACTAACAATAAATAATGAAGGCATACATCTTGTGTAAGATATTTTATAAGAAAGAGCAATTCAGAGTACCTAGGTGTATAATTGGCATTTTGACTCGAAATGATCTAATCAAATTTAGCTCACCCACAAATTGCATTTCCCCATTTAATGATACCCTAGCCATAATCAACACTTGAATATGTCAGTTTCACATCATTTATCATGTTTTAGTGTTTTTAGGCCAAATTGTGTGTTTTAATTGGAAATTGGCCAAAATCCTCATGAGAAGTCATTGGTGGCTAGATTTAGGTGGCTACAATTGATACATTCTCTCACATAATGTATCTTTTCTTTTTGTTTATAATACATAGTCAACCATTTGATTGTGTCTCTTATCTTTCTATTCTACCTTTTGTCTATAATTACACAAATGACTCATATGATTTTGTACTCTTCTTAGCCTATGTTTTAGTAGTACTCTATTGACCCAGTTGAATAGCATGACTATTTCTATTATATTTTTGTTATACCCTTTATCTATTAGTACACATTCAACCCATATGATTATATACTCTTCTTAGCCTATATATTCATAATACTATATCAACCCAGTCGACTCTGTAACTATAAATTAACATTGTTCTTCTATTTGGCTGACTAATTCTCTATCTAGCTAAGTTATCCATAATCCCTCTTTCTTCTTACTTCAATCTAATTCCTTTCATCAAGCATCATGAAATTCCCTATCAGAATCTTCTTGGATAACTTAAATCCATTTAGACACTATATGGGGTATTTTTTCTCCCTTTATTTCCCTCCCAAAAGAACCCTCACTCTTAGATCACTTCTTGAAAGGATGACATATAGATAAGAAAGTACTAAACCAATTTTTATTTTTAAATAGATAGTTGAGTGGATTAACTAGTGATAACTAGATCCTAGAAGTAAGAGCTTCCTCGAGGAATATTAATCCACACATTTTAAATAATTAATTTTATAAAATAGATTAGAAATTACTTGCATCAATAATTCAAATGTACTAAAATTAAACACAAGAATACTTGATAAGAAATATAAACTAGAAATGGTTAAAATAGTGATAATTTAATTAATACTAGTGCTAGATGGTTGTGGTGTGCTTCAAAAATTAGGTAAGAATTTGTGAACAGGCATGGACATAGAGAATAAATTTTTGTTGGGGGTAGGTAGGTAAAAATAACTTGCTAAAATTTTCTACCATAGTGATCATCGATGGTTGGGATGATCATTGGCAGTTAAGGTGATCGTTGGTGCTCAAGGTGACTGTTAGTGGTTGGATAGAGCATTGGTGTTTAAGGTAACCATAAAAAATTATTGTGGGTAGATCTATGTTGATAATATACTAATTGATGGGATCTCAAAGTGAGATTTTAGGAGTTGGGTAGGTTTTGGGTTATGAGCAAAGAGCAAATAAAGTAATGGAATATTAGAAACTAAGTACATGTAATATTTTAGAAAGTTGATTAGGTCATTGATTGAGGTGGTTGACTCATTTTTGGATCTAACATGATTTCTCTAGAGTAAAGATACTTGGCACTTTTGTAGATATGTGGTAGCAAGTTGACTTTCTGATGTGGTAGCTAGTTTCTAGATTGTTAATGATGATTGACCTATAGAAAGAGAATTATAGATGCACAAGCTCTTGATAATAATTACATATTATTTTCACCTCTTTTTTCCTCTTTAATTATAATCAAGGCAAGTGAGTTAAAAAAATCTATGAAATAGGCTTCCTAATTTTAACTCACACATGCAATGGCTCATAACTAGATTTAAATGAGTTATTTTTAAAAGAGTAAGGTGGAGGAGTTTACATGTTGGTGGTTAAGGAGGTGGACCCTAAAATCGATGGTCAAGGGTGAAGGGTCAAATTGGGTATAATTTAAGGTTAGGATAGTTTATTCAAACTAAATATGGTTAGGTTTAGTTAGGGGTTAGAGAGTCAAATTGGTCTCGAGAGGATCCTAAGGTGGTCAAGGGAATTATGACATGTGGAATTATAGTGTGTGGATTTCCAGTGTCTACATGTTGCCCCTTTTTATTGTGCAAATTGAATCAAAAAATTGTAAAACATAAACTAATTTTATCCAATGGTCTAGTTGACTTGAGTATCAGAGGAGGTGTTCCCCCTCAAACTGGGAATTGATGGGGTAAAGTATAATCAGGTGTAGGTTTGATAAGGTGGATAAATGTGATGATGAAGGTGGACATCATGAATTTAGAGGATAGGTTGGGCACTAAACCATAAATAGGTGTGTAAAGTATAAAAAAAATGTGTGATAGCCAAGATCTTTTATAGATGAGGTTATCATAGTTGATAACAATAAAGGTCAGTGTTAGGAGGATAATGGACAAGTGGACTATGACTATATTTAGGCATGACAATTAGGTACACTTGCAAGTATTTGAAGTAATGTCTATGATTTGATTGGTATCCAAGGTAGGAAGCTATCCAAGTGAAAACCCAAATGGGACAAGTGTCATGGGTACCAGAGGTAGGAAGTACTCCCTAAAAGACACAAGTGGGTTAGGTAAGCACAAGGTGGTATAAGGTTAAAAAGGATCAACATGGAAATGGTGTCATTGTAGTCAAAGGACCACATAAAAAGTGTTGCAAAATTTACATTAGTTAGGCTAAAAAGGACCAATGGCGAGGTGACAAGGTGTTCACGATGGGTAGAGAAGGTAATCTCTATGGGTGGGTGAGTTGACATGATTCTGATTAAATAAGGATTACTCAAGGTAAGAGCAAAAAAGAGTGGGGCCATCTGACTATTAATGATCAAATTCCCAAAGGGAGACCATCGATGGTCACCCTAACCATTGACAGTCAAGGTGTAAATCCTAAAATTCTATGGGGTAAAAATGAAAATTGAATCAATTTTTACCCATTTTTATGTTTGCTTGTGTTGACTTAGAGCTCTAGAAATTTTGGTGCTTTATGATGAAGGTGTTTGTTAAGGGTAATTATTGAGGTGGAGGTTGACATTGAGATAAGGTGGAATGAGGTGACCAATCAGGATGCAATAAACTCATGGGTATGGATGAGGACAAGCAAGCCTATGACTGACTCCATAATGGTGGTCATGAAACAAGGTACAGGGTGCCTTTAATTTATTAGCTTAGTTTTGAATTTATAAATTCATTGGTTAAGGGTAGGTTTGAATGGTTAGTGTTGTATTGTTGTACCCTAGGTAGGGTTTTTTATGGGTTTTAGGTAAATTTATGAGTAAAATTAATAATTGATAGGGTGGGTAGGTTATTGGGGTTGGGTAGGGGTTAGGCTAGAAAATTAGGTTGTTTTAGCTTGTCATTAGTTAGCTTTTAGGGTAAATAAGGTTTGGGTGTTCCAGCTTTGGAACACCCATAGTGATCATCAATGGTCAAGGTCAACCATTGATGGTTAAAATTCTTAGAAAAAGGATTCTTGACCATTGGTAGTCACCATAATCATGGATGGTTAACTACGGTATAAGAAAGGCTTAGATATTACTTTAAATGCTAAGGAAAATTTAGTTGATTATTTCTAGGTGTAGGTTGACATTGTAGGTTTATAGGGCATGCTTAGCAGGTATTAGGTAGATTGTTAGGATAGATAAGAAAATAGGTCAGTTGTTTAAAGGTTAAGGTAGATAAGGGTAGACAATATTAGTGTAGGTGATTTAATCCATGTTTCAAAATTGGTGTAGTCTATGGATCAAATACATATGCACAACCAAGTGCCACATATTTTATAGAGATTTAGTAGGGAATGACCCTAGCTAACTAGTCCCACATGGAAGAGGTGGGGTTGGGAGTAATGAGGAACTATCAACATGTGCCTTAAGATGCATCCATGGTTATAATGTTCATCAAAAGATGGGATCCCACTAGGAACACCTTCCTATTACCGACTGATAAGTTGACTATCCTACTAGAGGAAGTTTAGAAGATCACCTGACATCCACTTTATGGTGATTTGAACTACCACATAGAGCAAGAAGAGTAGGATGATAACATCAAAATTTTGTATGGAGATGATAGTGATCAAATTAGATGGAATGTTGTGAGGTTTAGGTACAATGCTTTATATCAGAGGGTTCCAAGTGAGAAGAGACTCATGACCATGCTTATGATTGTTGTTTCATTATTTTTACTTCCTGACTTGAGTAGCAAGAGGTTCCCATACTTGCTAGTGGAGGTAATATTTAAGATATTGTGAGGTTAGATTATATTCCATTTGGTTCTTATTCTACTAGTATAAATATATAGGGGTATGTGGGTGTTAAGGGCTCATAGGAGATATGACATTAGTGTCAGCTTGGTTCTGCATTACTAGGCCTATGAGCACATTAGGGTATTGAGGCCAATGGGGTTATCATGGGCAAGATACATGAAGATAGATATCCCCATTGGATTTATGTGGTAAAGTGGTGATTTTGATATGTCAGGTGTAAGAGGTGGTATACACGATGTGGTGGTTCTAGGGTGTACTAGTGATAGGAAACATCACTTAGAGGCCTTATGTCTAGTTTTTAACATGGCTTGGCTATAGGAAGAAGACACTCTCCCTTTAGAGATATAGATGAATACTCAATAGGTAGGATGGGGAGGTGGATTTGATCTTATTTTATAGGGTGTAGAGGTATTTTGTCCTCATGTAGGGTATTCTAAGTGCATTCCCTAGGTATAGGTGAGAGGATTCTAAGATCTTGGTACCAGAGCCACATCATATGCCTACTTTGCTAAATTATGAGGAGCTACCCACTAGGGCATAAATAGATGATATCAAGTTTATATATGTGTAAATGGCATGGTACCAAACATTATATTTAACTATAGATGTCGATGGGGATGATGGAGGTGTGAGGCCAATGGATGTGGATACAACTAAAAAAGGGGCCCAAAGAGTACAAGAATAGGGGATAACCTAGATATATAGGTAGAAGTAGATTTATCCATTACATAGGTATAGATTATAATGTTATAAGGGTATGTGACCACATTGTAGGGATAGATTGTAACATTATAGTGTCAAGTTACCACCAAGATAGGTGAGAGGGATCAGAGCATGACCTCACTAGGATTAGTTACCCAAGAGAGGGACACCTTAAGATAGAGGGGAGGAGCAGTGGTAACACCAACAAGATTGTTCGGTACCATCCCCATGGCATGATATCTAGATACAATGGAGGATATTCAGTATTATGAGGCCATAATTTTGAAACTATGTCCACAAGAGCCTCGATGGGGTGATTATAAGGCTAGCTTGGTAGGTGGTGCCAGTGTGGTGACACCATGGAAATGGGTAACATTTGTCTCTTGATAAACAAGGATAATTAGGGTATAAATAGGTACATCAAGTGGGTAGGTACCAATATATAATGATGATATAGGAGGTATTGGTGCCCCTAGGGCATAAACATGACATAGCTATTTTATGATAGTTTGTATATTATTTTGATTCTAGCCTGTGAGATGATGTAGTGAGATTTGCATTTTCAGAGAGAGACATGTCTATCTTATTGTACACATTATTATTTTATTCGAATAATGAGTTATACATATGATCATTATTTATTCTCGTGTTCATGGTTTATGGTTTGATGTTGATGTTTAATGCTTATGGTGTGATGTTTATATTATTTATGGATGATGCTTATGTTATGCATGCTAGACACTAATATAGGTCTATCTATGCATGAGATGGCTTTAATTTTGGTTATGATTATGACATGATAAATTTTAATGAGTATATACTAAATTATTTTATATGTAGACATGTGGTAAAAAGTGATTGGTTGTTTTAATTGGTTATGGGTTGTGGTATTATCATGCTTGGTATGGCTATGCTTGTTAATTTTTAGGATAAAATGCATGAGGTAATTTAATTAACAACACTATATGGGAGACTAAATAATATAATCAATTGACAAATTTCATAATGAAAATATCAACTAATCATAATAGGATAAGAAGAGGGCACAACATTTCTTCATTGACAAGGACTAAAACAAAACCAAAGCTAGATTGGCTTAATGAACATAAACCCTTCAAATGCTTTACATTAACATTCATTAGTTGGTTAAAAGGTGTATTGACCATATAATGTCAAGTAAGCTCAAAAATACATTGTGAATAATGTAAAAAAAAGGGAGGGGGATGGATGAAAATGGAACCTTCTTGTGACACTAGCATTCCTCTTTTATAGGTGTCTAAAGAGCCAGTATACACAAGTTTATGTTAAACTATGTAGACTAATTGATGTGGGAAGTATACTTGTGAAATCCAATTGAGTCTTCCACCTTATTTTTTTACTATGAGATTTTATTGAAGCTTTCACAATTCATTTGCTTTTATTTTGATTTTGATAATGGGTCTTTTGCTTATTATTATATATGGGAAGCTAATCGATGTGAGAAGCTTCCAATAAATTACTATTATTTTGACATATTCTTTACTCATCCATATTTCAAGGGAGTGGTATTAGTCTGTGTGCTTTGTTCAAGGCTTTGTGATGGCTATCCTTCAAGGGAGTAGTCCACCTTATGTTTGTGTATTTTTAGATATGCTAATACATTTCTCTTTTAAGGGAGCAGTCTGTGAATGCTAAGAATGACCCATGATTGCTATTGGTGTGGATTTTTATTTGATTTTGATAGACATAAAATTGTTTATATAGGCTTAGGGGTTCACATTTATGAAGGCAAAAATAAAACCACAAGAAGGTGGATTAGGTGTAAAGAGGTTCAAGTGACAATTATCATGGGGATCCATCCTAATGAAAGGGAAAAAAGTAGCATGATAATCATTCCATGGGTATATTATTTGGTACCCATTATTTGAGATTTGGATATGATTATGATGGGTAATCACATGATTTGATTTTAACATGTTTCCCCTAAAATATATAGATGAAATATATATGTATAGCAAGGGATAAGCTTAAATTTAAATAAAAGATTAAGTTGATCCTTCTTAATAAAAGAATATCATTGAGGGGCTTAGGTTCTAAGTGGATTTAAAAATAAGATAATTTTTAATCTCTTGATCTATACTTATGGGTTATGATATAGGATCTAAGCCAATTGAAAGTAAACTTACCCTACTTGCTTTTATCCATATTGGTGACATGTTGATTTTCCTTTAGGATGAGGTCTCTGATGTTGAATTCTCTCACTTTAAGGTATTTTTTATAGGCATGCTTGAATAATTATTGATATACATGAAGATGGGTAAGGGATACTAAATGATGTTCATCAAGTAGATCAAGTTAGACTAAACAGTGTTGACAATAATCATCCTTAGAAATAAGCTCTTGTAAATATATGCAAAGATATGGGATTTGGACTTTGAGAGGAAAGATAGCCTTTGATTCAAACATGAGAGAAAATGGTTTAGCACCCATAAGGGTTATAATTCTATAAACACATTATTTAGAGGATTGGTAATTTAACTTTTTGTTCTTGGTGTTATATTCAATGATCGTGTATTTCATTTTGGGCTCTAAATCAATCTTGATTTGATTGGGAATATGACACCAAGGTAACCACATATGGGAATAATAAGTGGACATAAATCTAATTAGGTATTTATTCCAATCATGAATCAATAATAATCTATAAGCCTTAAGTATGTCAATGACTTGAATGTTGATGAAATATTGGATTTGAGGTTTATGAGTGAGCTTCATATGAATATTTAATAATTTTCCCATTATTTTCACGCTTGATTTGTCTATTTTCACCACTACCTTATATAATTTGATTGGGTTTAATTCCAAATTTTCACAAATTCCTAAAGACATATTTCTATCTGAGGCACTAAAATCTAGTAAAAAATTATGAAGATTCTTACCAAAAATCCTCATAGTCAATAGAAATGGTGGAACTTCATGCTTGATCTTATACATTACCACATTTGTATGAGTCAATTTAGCTTTGATGGAGCTAGGATTTTCATATAATGATTTCAGTAGAAAACCATGTTGTTCAGTGATTTGAGTACGTTCATGCAACATTATTTTTGCCTTGATATTTTTCATATATCTCATTATGTTATATCCAGTTTTTGATGTTGTGCATGGGGCTTATACTATTGGTTAACTTTCCTTACCTTTAGAGGGTGGAGGATTATTGTTTTTCTTACCATCAAGAGGTGTATCTATTTTATTATGTGGGGTGGAAGTTGTCAAAGGTGGGTTTTTACCTTCACTTCTCAAAGAATAATTTATCCTCTTGTATTATTAGAAAGCATGTACTTCCTTGACATTATGTTTAGGCTCATTTTCATCTTGACTAGGGAAAATCATAGGTCTCAACCATGAGGACTATTAATAGAGATATAAAAGCATCATTAGTATTGTTAGAGCCTTTAACATTACTTTGATCAATGGGATTCATCTTGAACCCCTCCATTTAGCTGTGAATGTCTTCAAATGCATGATAGAACTCAAACGATCTAATTCTCCATGTCTAGTGGTATTGTGTACTTGGCACCATTTGGATAAGGCTAACTCAAAAATGTTGATCTCAAGTAACTTTCTCAAGGGGGATATTTATTATTATTAGGCATATTGAATGGTCTATTATATATCTAAAAGTTATAATTTCTATTAGAACTCTCACCAGTATTTCCCATCTATTTCTTCAGATCCAAGAAATCATTAGTGAGTTTCTAAATGGTTCTCTATATTGAATATAATTCTCCCTTTGGAGGATCTGAGTTCTTATTTTGGGTATTACTTTGAATGTTGGTGTTATTTATGGGAATGAGTGTTTGACTGATGTTTTTATGGGATGTGCTCCAAAATTTGCTTGGTTGAAGAATCCTACTTGCTGGTTGGGTCTAATGTGGCTTAATGGAAAATGGTTGATTATTAGTAGTTAGTTTAAGGTAGGAAAATTATGATTCATGTTGGGTATGATATTTATAGTAGGCATCATTAGGTCATTGTTTGGTATAGTAAAGGTGGGATGCCCCTATAGGTATATTTTCTCATCAATATGGATGGCTTCAGCATATGATAAAGACAACTTGTCAATATTCAAGGCTCTTATTAGGAAGATAGCTAACATTAGGTCTAAGAATTTTTGTATGTTTATTTATCCAAATTATTTTCTGGCTTATAGGGTCAAGATGTCATGTTATACATCTTTTATAACTTTATATTAAATGTTAAAGTGAGTTCTTTTATGTCCCTTTTAAGGGTGGTGAACTATTGATATAAAAATCTCAAGATTACTACCCTACCAAATTGGACAATCAAAGTATCATTGAACTAATCCCATCTTATGATGGAATCTTACAGCAAGTTGAGGAACCAATCATAAGCTACATCTCAGAATGTAAAGGGAAAAAGGTGGCAAGCCAAATCATCATAAATCACATTAAACATTCTTAATGATGATTTAAATGACTTTATGTGATCTTTAATGGTTACTCTGCTGGTGGGGATGAAAAGAGGAAAATATGTTTTTGGGTTACCTATCAGATCATGAATAGCTCTAGGGACATTGATGGATGAGACAATTAACCATGCCATGATTAGAAAGAGGGGTAGAAATTTTTGGTTAGTTGGGGAATTTGGCTAGGTCCTAAAATTCCTACATTTACCTTTGTATACTCTCATCTTCCTATGAATTTATAGGGATGTTAAAGGGACCCTAGATTTAGATTGAGATCTAATTCTAATCTGAGGAAACTCTAGAATGCAGAATGGGTATAGAGAGTAGAGGAAATTCAAAGGTAGTTTCATAAGTGTCAAGTATTACAAAGATCAGTCAATCTTCTTATAGAAAAGTGATTTTACAAAATAGATCTAATGGATCTACCTTGATTTTTGAGGATCCAAGCCTTGAAACCTCAAATTTTTCAATACCTACGCAAATATTATTAGTTTCACACATTAACCTACAAAGATCAATGTTAGACTAGCACACAAAGCATTTATATGCCCAACTTAACAATCTAAAAGCATTTAAGCATTTCAAAACATATTTTATCACAAATCTATGCCAAAGTTTACTCAATCCCAAATGAATTAGATCAATTATGATCTTAAATTCCTATATTTAGTATAAGCATGGTCTCAATGATTGACCTTTGCAAAAATTCTCATAAATATCCAGATTATTTACTAAATTTTTGTCAACCTTTGCAAAGACGATCAAAACAACCCTCAATATGTCTAAATAATGGGGTATTTCACCTACCTTTTCATAAATTTAGACAAATATCTAGGTTATTTACCAAATTTTCATGGATGAACACTTAATTTGATGAAATCCTTCAAAGAATCAAAGATTTATACAAAGAATGCAAATCTTTAATGTTATTTAATAATATTTGTGTACTTTGAAATGATTATGCATATATTTAACAAAGTACACTAAAATTTCATTAATATGTATGAAAGTAATTGCATAAGGGTACCTCCTTATAGTGTTAGGTTTTTCCTTCTTGTTGATGCACTTAATGTACTCCCTATGTCATTAGGGAACAGGGAGATGGAGGAGTAATAAAATCAATTTGAAGTCTTAGAAGACTCAGGCCTTGAGTTTTTTATACAACTACTATTGGAAATATAAAAATAGAAGAGATATGGCCACCACTTGTGAGTCAACAAGTAGAACCTACTATAGGGACAATAGGTTGTATGTAATGACACTTTATTTCCTACTAATATTTATGAAATTATTTTATTATTTTCCAATTATTCTCCAAGCAACAAACAAATCATTAATATTTATAGAATGAGCTAAAATAAAGTGACTCATAAGTAAATCCAAAGGTAGGTAGGGTAAGGTAGAAAAGAAGGTTTGATTTAGATGGTTAGAGGTATCAATTCTTTTAACATTTATGATAATAACATGTAAAAATAACATTCACTAACACTAGTGTAATACTTAAAGCCAAATGAATGTAGTTGATGCTTCAAAGGAAAAGAAATGCATATATCTAAAAGCATATGTTGCACAAAATTTACTCATTCATATTAAATTGCATAACCACAATCAACTACAAATAAGATGAAAATAGAGCACATGTAATAGTAGATTTGTTAGCCTAGTGTTAAGATCAAACCAACATATACATACAATGATATTATTTCCATATTAGTCATATTAAAAAGAAACATTTAACTCTCTAAAATCATGAGAATAAAAAACCACAAAACATACAATAAATCATATAGACAATCTCTTGAATTGTTAGCTCTTTAGCATTAATTCTATACCAATTATCCCTCCTTTAGAATGAGGGGGAATTCCCCTATATATAGGCTTTAAAATTACCTATATAAGTTCAATTGGGACCATTAAAATACATATAAATATATCCAAGTGAATAAAATGCCACACATTATAATGGAATATTCTAAATTTAAATTTACAAAATAAAGGTGAATATTCCTTAAAACCTTAGAGGAAGTTGTAAACCAACTTACTATTACTACTTTTATTTATGTACCTCTTCCCTTGTCCAAACTTCAACACATGCTAAGTATTCCTACTTAATTTGATCAAAATCTAGGATCATAGGCTAAACTAGGTTAGGTGTTTCTTGATTGAGCCTACCATGTTCTATAAGTACATGCCTTAATTCTTCTTCAATGGCATTGACTCTCTCTAGAATTTAGTTTGCAAAAGCCATAATGTTCATTACCTCAGTGGTAGTCTTTGCATTAGATATGTCATATTGGATATTTGTGATACATAACTTCATTTGAGCCCTTAATTCCTTGTACTCTATGAATCTACCATCTAGTTTGGTCACCCTAGTGACCATGACATCCTTCAAAAAGAGGGCAATCTTGAAATCTATCTTTTTTAAGGATGTAGTTACATCCTTAACTTGTCCCCACCTCTTTTTTAATATCATCCTTCTATTCATCATTATGGTCTAATCCAAGATGATGTCTTCAAGTATAAATATCTTAAGGTCTAGGAATTTATTTCTTATTTCAACTCTAGCCAATTTTTCCAACTTGGTATCATAAATTGAAAGTTTTTGGTCATATTTAATGACCACATTATACCATAAAGTCTAATCCTCTTTCCTTATTTTCATGACTTTGTATAAATTGAATACATGGATGGTTACATTAATTACCTAGACTATGATGTTGTCTGACACTATAGGTAATGCTTGTTCCTTCAATCTCTTCATCTCTTATTTCATTCCTTTCATCAAGGCCACTATGGATTCAACATTGGATTGGATCCTAGACATAGGGTCCTCTGCATATTCATCCACTTCACCCAGGCCAACCTTTCTCTTATTTATTAAAGTAAAGAGGGACTCTTCACTTTCTTGTGACATAACTGAGATAGATTGAGGCTAATTAACCTTCCTCCTCACCACTCTTTTCATTGTGCTTATAGTAGCATCAAATCTCATGCTACTTTATGATATAGATAGGACTATCTAAGGTCTCTCTTACCTAATTACTAGTATAATATATTTAATCCAGTTTGGGCTAATGTTATGTATTGTATTTATTGGAGGTGTTTATAATGGAGGTACTTGAGCTGAGATAGAGGCTAAAGCTATATATAGAATGTGAAATAAGTTTGTTAAGTCAATCTACCCAAGTGTGCCAAATAGAGTTCTTGCAAGGCCCATATTAAGAATAAATGAAGTTAATTTTAGAGGCACACTCACCTTTTAAATCATAATAAATATTAAATGGGGATGAAGGCAAAGGTGGATTTGGAAAGGTGAATATTTTTAAAATGGGACTTAGTGGCCTTGCTGATTCAGGGGAACTAATAGCAAGTGATGCACTTATTGTGGCTTCTTAGGAAGAAGTAATATTTGAAGTGCTATGAGAAATAAAAATAGGGGAGGGTGAATCCTAAGGAACCACTAGCTTGGCTTAGGCTAGTATCAAATGAATGTTGAGGAGTGGTAGTTATAGATATTGATGATACTAAAGAAAATGGGGGGATAATGGTAGGGGAACAAATACAAAATCAAAAGTAGATGTACTTGCTATTGGAAAAGAAGGAAGTGGGAAGGTAATTACATTAGGAGCCTATATTCCAAGGGTATTTTATAGAGTTGCTTATGTTAGAGGCTTTTTGACCACCTGAGAATTTGGTGGAGGGGTTATTGCTCCTCTCATAGTGGTCTTAGGCTCCCTTTTCCTCTAGTAGACCTTCTCAATGTTTCTACTAACTAGTGCTTACATTTATTCCATGGATAGCTCAATACCTTATTGTAATTACTCAAGGTCAATAGAAGTTGGGTCAAGCTAACCTAGGCTTTGATAGAGTGGATCCCATAGTAGATGTAGAGACTAATGTGGGTCTTTGGGAGGGGTTAGGCTAACTGTTAGATCCTCCTTACTCAAAGCTTGGAGGTAAGTCTTGAATGCTTGAAGTGGCATATTGTGGATGTCTAGATGTCTTATTCCTAACAAGAAGAACATTATCTTTCTCTTATTCATATTTTACTTCTTCATAATCAACATCAAACATGCTCCCATGTGTTGGTGTTGGTTGAGACTTAACAACATATTCCTTTTTCTTTTGTCTAGATGTCATTCCTCTAGAAGAGGCCTACTAGAACCATTATATGTAATCATCGGTCTTGACTTTGGCATTAAAACATTAATGTGAAAGCATGGGATGTGCCTCTTTTCTATAGACAAGACTGCTCCTTCCAGATACTCATGTGATTTGTCTGCTTATAAATGAAAATGGGGAAAATAGGGCATGCCGCTCACTGTTTACACCATTTGATGACCATTTGGCAGTCACTATTCCAACCACTAGACTAAATCCTTTCCCTTTGACACCTGGAATATTTGTCCACTTCTACACTTTGTCTCTTCCTAGTTTTGTCTCTTTCTGGCTTTGTCGCTTTTTGGCTCCTTCAGTCCTTAGGGCTATCTTTTTGCAGGTTGTTGCATTCTTTGGGCTCTTCTTTAAGCTTTTAAAAATCAACGACTATTTCATGAGCCTTGAAATTTATGTTTGTGCACCTGTTACTATGTTTTAACTTCCAACGACTAGTTCATCATGCTTGACTTTGACGTCTTCGAGCTCGTCACCCCTTGGAATTTCTTCAGCTTTCTCTTGATTCGGCCTTTTCTGTCACTCCCTTTCCTTTGGACTTCTTGTTTTGAACCTTCTCAAAGGGAAGGTGACCCTTTGGATTATGCAGAAGTGCCCTTCATTTTGGATAAGAGTACCTACCTTTTGGGGTCCTTCGACAGCCTATTTTCTTTGGAACATTTTCCTGCAGACTTTTTTCCATGGACATTTTCTCGCAGACAAAAAGTCTGCAAGATTTGCCTTGTTTGCTTCTTTGGATTTTCTCCTTGGGATTTTTGGCTCGTGGCTTTCTCAAATTTCTTCAGACAAAAAGTCTAAAGAAATTATTCTCACCTTTTCCTTAGTCTTTATACTTGCTTTTCTTTGGCTTTCTTGCTTGTTGCCCTTACGAATTCCTTCAAACTTTTTATCTGAAGGAATTCCTTTAGACAAAAAGTCTGAAGGATTTCTTCATTTGCTTCTTTGACTACCTTTGAAAAGTACCCTTCGATAAAATTGGAAACAACCCTTATGAAGGGTAGTTCCTTTGCCTTCAACAAATTTCCAAAAGTAACTTACCTTTTCAGCTTTTCTTTGTGGCCTTTTTGCAAGAGTGTTCCCTGCCCTCCACAAAGGCTCTTGAGTCTTGAACTACCCTATACAAGGGCACTTAAAATGGTCCATTTTGTGCCTAAGTGGGAACTTGCCTCTTCTTGCAGAGTCCATAGTTTTCTACCTGTCGAGTATATAGAAATCCATGCCTATAGAGTCCATAGAAATGGACCTGCAGAGTTTGTAGAAATCTCTGCAGAGTCTATATAAATTTTTGGACTTGTGCCAAATCAAAAATGTACTGGCTCAAGATAGCAGGGGAAAAAGGGGGACTGATTTTGGCCTACAGGACCAAAATGGTCAACACATTGTAGTTGCTAAGTCTCAACCAACACCAGTAATCTAAGAAGAAAAAGGAATATGTTGTTAAGTCTCAACCAACACCAGTAAACCTCAGTAATCTAAGAGGGGGCACCATCAATCCTATTTTGATGACTATGTAATTTGGGTATAACTAGTAGCTACCCATGTCTCTCAAGGTTTGCCTAACTTTAGGGGGAACCCTCTACATCTCTCATTCAATGATTGACTTATAAACCACAAGGTAGAAATATTCTACGATCACTCTAATATTGTGCTTAAATATATGAATATGCATTACTAAGAAGAGCTAAGGAAAAACCTCTTTATGGTTAGGAGAATATGAATTCTGACTCAATTGAATAATTACACAAATTACATCTAATAAATAGATCAACATAAAAAATGGGCACCATTATTGTAAGTTCCATGAATTACATATACCAAATTTTTGCTAATAGTTTTCCTAAGTGGGGGAGTCTAATGATCTTCTAAGATGATTTGCTTTAATGGAATAGCCATTATGTCCACATAGGCAATGTGTGGATTACTAAATATTCTATTTAAGAGGGACATGCCAATTCTAAATCCTTGTATAAACTATTGGATGGGAAAGTTTCCTTGATCGTCCATGAGAATAGATTTCATTGGGTCAGTCACCCATGAAGCCAAGACCTTCTCCAAGGAGTGCACTTCATATTAGTTATCGATGATGAGCTGGCTATACTCTATCTATGGTGAGGGAAGGTCATGATAGTTCTCAAATCTTAGTCCTACTATGAAATCAATGGGAAGCCATTGGTGTATTGACTTAAGTAGTCCATATTCAGACTTTGACCTCTAAAAAATACCATAAACTAGGTCAACACATTACATGACCTCTAGCTTAACTGTAGCCTTATGGAGATTAATTACATTAATGGTAAGGATATCCAAATATAGTTGGATTATATGAGGTAGGGTTCCATCCTCATCAACAACCCCAACTAATTTTACATTGAAATATATGCTACTATAATATAGGTCACCAGATGTTATGGCCTCAAAAATGAATTTAGTGTCTTTAAAGATGATTAAAGTGTTGTTATGGTATAAAAAGCCATCATTATTATAGAAACTAGTCTTACCTAGAGTATAAGGACCTGATTATGCCATATTTTATAATAATTTAGGTAGAAATCAATGTTTTTTGTATCCTTATACAACTTTAAATCTCTGATAATGGTGGTTGGGAATGTAATTTGTAAATGGCTTGAGCTTTATCCAGCTATGAGAGCACAAAAAGAAGAGAAATCAAATGCATATAACTTCAAAAATCAAATAGAAATAGCCTTGGTTATATATCCTTTTGAAATATCATTCTAATTAATTCAATGTTAATGATGATCATAGTTCATACCATATTAATGGTAAGCTTGTCAACCTTGCTTATATTTGAAACAATCTTCAAACTATAAATTTAAATAATTAATTACACCAGAATTTGATTTAGATTTAATTTGAATTTGATTTTCCATCAATTTTACCTTTAAAGCTAAACATTGACACCTTTTTACATGTGGATGCCACCTCAGATCTAGCAAGGTACTCATAGGGCTTGAATATGATTAAAATACCTAGTTGGCACAAAATTTAGACATGTGGCACCTTTTGATTGACTTACAAATCTTGGAATGCAGCTTTATGTAATGACTCATCTACATCTCTCCATGTGACATCTTTCAATTCATAGATAGATCTTGGGTGGTGCTTTTCAGTTTTGATTGGCTATAGGAATTCCATGTGTCACCCTCACAAGCAATCATGGCTTTCTTTGCCAGGTATTTCCCTAATGGGAAATTGTACCTTTGCTTGCTAAGTGTCTCCTTTGAATGTATTTTGGGACAACTATCAACAACTTGGCACTAATTAGATTCCTCAGGTGGAGACATGTGTCCGTCTCAGAGGTGATCTCATAGGTCTTAGATAGAAATAGTGTGGGAATGATATGCAACATCATCACATGGGCCCAAAGGGGACACATGTCATTCTCATAGGATCTTATTTGTTCTTCTACCAAGTGTCATTTTTAGAAGGCATCTTGGCTAGTTGTACATCATCAAACCTTGATCAGATGGCTTGGGTATAAGTATGTGTCTACCTTACAATCCCTCATAAGCTTTAGATGGATGTAATGTGGCATGGATACATGGTGACCTTGGATGAACCAAAGGGAGACACACATCACCTCAAAAGGTCACTCAGGTCTAGTTGGTCACCATTGAGACATACATTTGTTAGAAATATTGTCATTGATGTCAAAGGTCTTGCATTATTGGTGATAAAGGCCCCATTGCATTTAATGTTGTTTCTAATAAATATATCATGGCTAATATGAGTTAATATTTATTTAATATTAATGAATATATTTTTGGTTGCATATGAGACAAAATAAGGGCCCATGGAGAAGTCAAAGAGCCATGGGATAAAGACAAAAGAAGGATGGGACACATTTTCCCATGAAGAGTCATCTTGGGGAATTTCAAGAGTCAACAAGTGAAGAAAGGGACACTTTAAGGAATACAAAAAGTCACCAAGATGAGGACAAAAGAGGGAAGGATGTTTTTGATCATGAAGAGTCACCACATGACTTTTCAAAGGCTTGAATATCAAGGATCATACAAGTTTGGCACCATTTTCCATGAGGATTGAAGGGTCACAAAGGGGGAAGGCCAAAGGTCATTTGAAAAGCTATAAATAAAGGCTTGAGAAGCCATTTGTGATATAAGAAATAGAGGTTGATTTTATATTGTACTATCTAGCTTAGAAGAGAAATTGTGAGAGATGAATATGATTTGTATTTGTTATATATAGCTTAGAAGAGAAAAGGTGAGAGAGAGGAAAGAGATGTTGTATTGAATAATCATTTATTGAGATAAAAACATTGAGAGATAGGTGTGTGGTATACACAAAGGGGTTGGTGCTCCTGTGGGTTGGTGCTCATGAATAGTAGCTGGGTTGGTGCTTAGCAAAGGGGTTTGGTGCTCCTGTGGGTTGGTGTTCATGAATAGTAGCTGAGTTGGTGCTTGGTAAAGGGGTTTGGTGCTCCTACAAGTTTGTGCTTGTGAATATTATTTGGGTTGGTGCTCATTCATATACTTGAGATTGTTCTCTGTGGTTTTTCCCACATTGGGTTTCCACGTTATATTTGGTGTCTCTATCTATCTTATGTGGTGTTTATTGTTTGAGTTTTATTACATATCTTTAATGTTTGATTAAGTGGATTTTAGTTAAAGGAAATTTTTATTAGATATATGATATACTTATTCACCCCCCCTCTCACTATATCCCGTGCTTAACAATTGGTATCAGATCAGGTTCCTTTTTGAAAAAGTTTTACAACTTGAAGGTAGATCAGGAAAGTGCAAGATGGAAATACATAAAGGTGCCTCTACAAGCTAAAGAATAGTTGATCAAGAAGAAGAAGAGGATGAAGCCAAAGTGAATATGGAAGGAGAACTCATGTGTCCCTTAAAAGAGTTGAATGTTGTTGATAAGAAAAATCAAAGATTGAAGCATCAAATCGAGAAAAATGAAAAGGAGTCAAAGGAGATAATTGAAGATCTACAAGCACACTTTGAAGAAGCCAAGAAAAATGAAGAAGATATAATGGCACAGTTAGAAATATCAAGAAAAGAATGTGAAATGTATGTTACTGAAATTACCTCTTTAAAAGAAGAGATTGAGAAAGTAGCCAATAATAAAATAGTCAATGATTCAAAATTTGAGAATAGCAATAATATGTTGAATAAGATATTAGAAAGCCAAAAGGAAATATTAGATAAGATAGGTATGGGTTTTGAAAAGAAGAAGAGCTATGTTGAAGCTCTTACAAATAAAGAAACAAGAAGGGAAGAAGTGAAGAATACAGAGGACAAAGAAGGCTCGAAGGAACAAAGCTATAAAAGGCAATCAGGTCAGAGATTCACAAACAGGTCTTATTTTTATGGTTACTATTTTTATTATAATAGATATGGTCATAAGAAATTAGAATATAGAAAAAGAGCTAACAATCTCAAAAATAAGGAAAAGGAAGGTCATGTAGAGTCAAGTAGAAGCTATAACTCTTTTGCTCCTCTATCAAGCTTTGATGAAGAGACCATAATTTGATACAAGTGTAACAACTTTGGACACATAGCTCAGTATTGTAGAAGCATGTTTGAGTCAGTCAAGAAGGACCAGAGTTTTAGGGCTCCATTCATCACAAAAAAGGTTCAGACATGGCAGAAGAAACAATCTGAAGGTGTTATGTTGGTCCAGATAGTTTTGCATGCAAGAAATGAAGAAAAGCCATGGTTTATTGATAGTGAATGTTTGAGGCACATGATAGGAGACAAGATCAAGTTCATAACCTTGAAGAAGATCAATGGTGGCACAGTGAATTTTGGGGACAATATTGCTGCCATAATTACTAGAAAAGGTACACTAAGTTTAGATAATGGTAGAACTAAAACTGAAAATGTTTTATATGTAGAAGGTCTTAAGCATAATCTTTTGAGTGTAAGTCAAATTTGTCATCAGGGGCACACACTAAAGTTTTATGTAGAATGTTGTGAAATTAGAAGAAAAGACTCAGATGTATTGATTGTAGATGCTCAGAGAACAGGTAATAACTTATATATGCTATCAAACATCAAAGGTCAAAAATGTTGTTTGAGTCAGATTGAAGAAAGTTGGCTATGGCACAGAATAATGGGGCACATAAATTTTGACAATCTTGTCAAAATCTGTAAAAAGCAAGCAGCTAAGAATCTTCCAAAGATCACAAAGCCATCTAACACACTATGTGGACCTTGTCAGCATGGGAAGTAGGCTAGAAGGTGGTTCAAAACAAAAGAGTACTCAACCACTCAAATGATAGAGCTTGTTCACACTGATCTATGTGGATATATGAGGACTCAAAGTACTCAAGGTGATAAATATTTCATGTTTCTTATTGATGATTTTTCACGTATGACTTGAATAATGTTTTTAAAGAAAAAATCAGAAGCTTTTAGACAATTCAAAGCATTCAAAGCATTAGTTGAGAATGAAACTAATTTGAAGATTAAGTGTCTAAGATCAAATCAAGGAGGAGAATTCATGTCAAATCAATTTAGTGAGTTTTGTGAAGATCATGGAATAAAGAGACAATATTTAGCAGCCAAAACTCCATAATAAATGGAGTAGTTGAACAACAAAAACAATAGTTCAGGAGATGGCAAGGACAATGATAAATGAATCCAAGATAGCAAATAAATATTGGAGAGAGGTGGTTGGTATAGCAGTGCATATTTAGAATAGAGCTTTATTAAGAGTCAACAATGACAAGACTCCTTATGAGCTATGGAAAGACAAACTGGCAATAGTTGATTATTTCAGAGTTTTTGGTAGCAAATGCTTCATAAAGAGAATTGATGAAAAACTTGGTAAGTTTGAATCTAGAGCAGATGAAGGTATATTTATTGGTTATTCTTGCAAAATTAGAGCTTATAAATGTTATAACAAAAGAACCAAGAAAATTGTTGAAAGTGCAAGTGTTAGGATAGAAGAAGATGGAACACAAAAGATCAATGATCCAATAGACATTATTGAAATCATTGAAGAGGAAGGATTTGAAGAATCAGATGAAGATGAGGAAAAGGAGAAGGAGAAAAAGGGCACCTAGAATCCATCCAAATATGTTCAAAAAAATCATAATGAAAGTGATATCATTAGGGACATAAAAGAAGGAATTCACACCAGAAGAATGATGGTAAGTGAATATAAACAAGTTAATTTCTCTTTGTTATCTAAAATTCAGCCTAGAAATTTTTTAGAAGCTAGACATGATGAGCATTGGGTTAAGGCTATGGATGAAGAATTAGATCAAATAGAAAAGAATGATACTTGGGAATTAGTGCCTAGACCAAAAGATCACAATGTGATAGGAACAAAATGGTTTATAGAAATAAGTTGAATGAAAATGGAGAAGTAACTAGAAATAAAGCAAGATTAGTATGTAAAGGATATGCTAAGATTGAGAGAATAGATTTTGAAGAAACTTTTGCACCAGTAGCAAGGTTACAGGCTATTAGAATGTTTCTTGCATATGCATTATTTGAAAAATTTAAAGTGTTTCAAATGGATGTCAAATCTGCCTTCCTAAATGGAAATCTTGAAGAAGAGGTCTACATTGAGCAGCCTGAGGGGTTTATTCTCTCCAATATTAGTAATCATGTATGCAAATTGAAGAAAGCATTGTATGGATTAAAACAAGCTCCTAGAGCTTGGTATGCAATACTTGATAAGTACCTGTAAGATCAAGGATTCAAGAGAGGATTTTTTGATAGTAATATTTACATCAAAATAAAAAGTGAGAATCAATTGATTGTTGTGGTATATGTTGATGATATCATTTTTAGAGGAAATATTGAAAAGATGACAAAAGAATTTTTTGATAGAATGCAAAAATAATTTGAGATGTCTATGCTTGGAGAGTTATCATTTTTTTTAGGATTACAAATATTTCAATCAAATAAACGAATTTTTATATCTCAAAGTAAATATGACAAGGAAATGTTGAAGAAATTTGGTTTTGAGGATTGTGTACCAGTTGGCATACTTATGTGTATAGGAAATAAGGTGAGAAAGGATGTAGATTCACCTATTATAGATCAATAGTTGTATAGATCTATGATTGGTAGTCTTTTATATTTGACAACATCGAGACCAGACATCATGCATGCAATAGGTATGGTTGCAAGGTATCAATCATCTCCAAGAGATAGTCATGTTCAATTGATGAAAAGAATATTCAGATATATCAAGGGGACATTGGATTATGGATTATGGTATCCCACAGGTAAAGATTTCACTTTAGATGCTTATACAGATTTAGATTGGGCAGGGTGCTTAGATGATAGAAAGAGTACAAGTGGAGGAGCTTTCTTCCTTGGGGATAGCTTAGTATCATGGCTAAGCAAGAAGCAGAACTTAGTATCACTTTCTATAGCTAAAGAAAAATATATTGCAATAGTATTGTGTTGTACTCAAGTGCTTTGGATGAAGCAAAATTTGGAAGATATCAAGGTAAAGTATGATGAACCTATTTCCATTTTTTTTGATAACACAAGTGATATAAATATTTGAAAAATCTAGTAATGCATTCAAGAACAAAACATATTCACATTAGATATCACTTCTTGAGAGAGTAGGTTGCAGATCAACAGGTTAAGATGGAATATATTAGTATTACAAAGTAGATTGCAGATATTTTCACAAAGGCACTACCAAAAGACACATTTGAGTATCTGTGAGAGAAGTTGGGAGTAATTTCCTTTACTTCCTGCCATTGAGGTTTAGCATCAGTTGAGGGGGAGATAATGTTAGCTCTAGGTAGGCACTTTGCCATTGATATCAAAGGGGGAGAATAATAGGTATAGGTATAGGTGCAAAAAATAAGTACAGGGAATAGGTACAGGTTGTTATAGTAAGAGGGAGTTACTGTATGTTTTTAGATGACAATATGCGTAGGTGAAAGGATGTGGTAGTTTCAGGATTGAGGTTGCCATCAATGACAAAGGGGGAGATTGTTGGAAATATTGTCATTGATGTCAAAGGTCTAGCATTATTGGTTATAAAGGCCCCATTGCATTTAATGTTGTTTGTAATAAATATATCTTGGCTAATATGAGTTAAAATTTATTTAATATTAATGAATATATTTTTTGTTGCATATGAGACAAAAGAAGGGCCCATGGAGAAATCAAAGAGCCACGGGATAAAGACAAAAGAAGGATGGGATGCATTTTCCCATGAAGAGTCATCTTGGGGAATTCCAAGAGTCACCAAGTGAAGACAAAAGAGGAAGGGCAAAATTTCTCATGAAGGGACACTTTAAGGAATATGAAAAGTCACCAAGATGAGGGCAAAAAAGGGAAGGACGTTTTTGGTCATGAAGGGTCACCACATGAATTTTATAAGGCTTGAATTTGAAGAATCATACAAGTTTGGCACCATTTTCCATGAGGATTGAAGGGTCACAAAGGGGGAAGGCCAAAGGTCATTTAGAAAGCTATAAATAAAGGCTTAAGAAGCCATTTGTAATATGAGAAATAGAGGTTGATTTGATATTGTAATATCTAGCTTAAAAGAGCAATTGTGAGAGATGAATATGACTTTTATTTATTATATCTAGCTTAGAAGAGAAAAGGTGAGAGAGAGGAAAGAGATGTATTGAACTATCATCTGTTGAGATAACAACATTGAGAGATAGGTGTGTGGTATACACAAAGGGGTTGGTGCTCCTGTGGGTTGGTGCTCATGAATAATAGCTGGGTTGGTGCTCGTCAAAGGGGTTTGGTGCTCCTGTGGGTTGGTGTTCTTGAATAGTATCTTGGTTGGTACTTGGTAAAGGGGTTTGGTGCTCCTACAAGTTTGTGCTTGTGAATATTTTTTGGGTTGGTGCTCATTCATATACTTGAGATTGTTCTCCATGGTTTTTCCTACATTAGGTTTCCATGTTATATCTGGTGTCTCTCTCTATCTTGTGTGGTGTTTATTATTTGAGTTTTATTGCATATCTTGAATGTTTGATTAAGTGGATTTTGGTTAAAAGAAAGTTTTATTAGATATATGATATACTAATTCACCCCCCCTCTTAGTATATCCTGTGCTTAACAACAATGGAGTCTTGTGGGATTTTATACTATGATAGGATGCATGGGGGATGCATGAAAGCTTGGATTAGATGGGCTAACTTGTGAGGGATAATATCTTGACATGTAGCCTTAAGATTTGAATTATAATGGCTAGTTTCTCATGATCCATTTAGATGATGCCATGTATCTCATAGACTTGGTAGATTTTCTCTAGGTGCCTTGCATGGGATGTGATGAATCCTTAAGGTTTTATGGGGCCTGAAGAGGTGGACATTTTTTCCTTCTTAGGCTACAATCTAAACTTTGATGTCTTGTGAGGTTTCATAAGCTGTATCTTTAATTTAATGTCCTATAAGGTCATGTGAGAAACTAAGTTAGCTTATTGAATATGTCATATCCCATCTTAAGCAAATTTAAATGAGTTTTAAAGCAAAAATTTGAAATAAAATACCTTAAACATAACATAAAGTTAATCAAATAAAACCTAGTGAAGCTTGTTGTGTTTATGTCAATTAGAGATCCAGGTCATGCTTCCTTAGAAAAAGTTTGTTTGCATGTCATTGAACCATCAATGGTCAAATATTTTATTATTGAATAAAACTTGAAGAAGACTTGCAATAATTTGAATATTAATAAGTATCAATACTTATTGTAAAATGAATGATTAACCAAAAAATTCTAGAAGTATTAAATCAATTCTCCATGTAGTCAAATGATTTAATATGCTTATCATCTTGGTAATTTCAAAAATTACTAAAATGAGGGTCTCTATTCTGAGAAATAGGGGAATGTTGATCATCAACACATTTTAGATTGGTTTTTCATTCATTGATGAAAATAACAAGAGAATGGAACTTTTTTAAACTCAACATGAGATTACTAATCATATTTTTATTAAAAAACATAAGAACTATTTATTATCTCCCAATCAAGAAATAAGTTTACCTTTAAAAATATAACATATAATTAGATATTTGAATAATAGCTTTAATGAATAAAATCAAACCATCACATCTCTATTCATTAACCATTATTTTACATTGGTATGTACAAGAAAATATAGATCAATATATATATATATATATATAATAACAAAATAAATAATCCTTAATAATAATAAGGGGACTCTTTGAATGTTATAAATATCCTTAATAATAAGAATTCTGTGTCTTGGACCATAGAGGATAAGGTAAAGGAGATGAAAACTCTTTTGAAGAAATTTGAAGATATAAAAATCACCCACACCTATCGTGAAGCCAATGGTGTTGAAGATTGGCTTGCTAACTGTGTTGTCCGGGAAGGTCAAAAGGTGAGGTGGGATGAAACCTTAGAAAGGAACGTGGATTTAAGGGCGATCATTCTTCTCGATGCCACACATGCGAAAGAAGGTAAGTTTGGAGTGTAATAAAAACATAATGAGTAGGAGGAGTGGTAGCACGGGGAAAGGAACTCAATTATTAAAGAGTAAGGGTCTCAAGAGGGAGAAGAGGATCCTGAAAAGCCACAAACAAAGTCGATGTCCCAATCAACTTGACAGCAGGAGGATCCAGGGTAATTTCCACAGTAATTATGATTCAAAGAAAATGAGTATGGCACGTGAAAGGAAGGGAGAACCTCGTAAATAGGAGCCCAAGAGCTGTGCAGAATGGAGAGAGAAACATCAAGTCTAGAGAATTCTGTAGAAAGGAAGAGTTGCGAGCTACATGGAAAGATTCCACGGCTCTAAACCGCATATCACGATGGCCTTTTTCAAAAATTGGTCTGATGACAGGGTCACCTTGCATGGTATAATAGTAAACTTAACAGAGGATTTTCTTGCTGAGGTTACAAGGTTGCCAATGGATGGACTCAAATTTTCCAAGTAGACCAACATTTTGAACGAGGCCTTTTGTAAGTTCCCCAAAACGGATGAGGAGGAGCAGAAGCTGGTTAAAAATGGGGATTTCTATGAGCTGGACCAGATTAAAGGGATATGGAGGGACGTCCTAAGCTGTATAAGGGAGTACTTCATCCTAGATGGAAGAAGCAAACGAGTGCATAAGTTCCATTTTGTCTTCCTCAACCACTTCAGGAATAAGGTTAGCATGTCTTTTCCTTTCTATCTTCGCTACTCCCTGATCTAAAGCCTTTATGCTCATAGGAAAAAGGATATGCGCCCTATTCTTCACGAAGGCCTTATTCTTCTTATTGAAGGCTATTGCAAGAATAGGGCACTGGTTAAGTATCCTAAACAGGGGAAAAATAAGTTGCCAAGAAATAAAAAGAATGAAAATGTAAGCAGGAGAGGCAAAATTAAGACCCCTAGTCCTAATAAATAGATTGTAGAAGAAGAAAGGGGTCGGGAGAGAATTGAAGAACCCGAGGAGGAAAAATCGGAGGAAGAAGAAGGAACAGAGAGCTGGGACACCAACTCTAGTAATGATGAAGAAGGATTTGAGGAAATTGAAAAAGATAACGTCAATACAGAGGAGGATTCTGCTATCAGAACAGAAGAGATGGAAGAAAACCAGAAAGTGTCGGAGGATGAATTTGCCCAGGAAGATCCTGTTGAGGACCCAACTTCTAAGATTGAAAAGGAAATTTATGTCCAAGATGATATTCAAAATATGGATATGGAAATTCAAACTGGAATCAATGAGTGGGAACAAAAGAGTCAAGAAGACTTCTTTGAAGAAGCCAGGAATAGCCCCAATATAAAGTCTGAGGATTGGAGAGGGAAGAATCAGAATGATGAAACACACACTCCTATGACCTGGGTTAACTGTAAAGCTGAGTCTTCTTCCCAATTTGATTCCTGGTTATGTAGGGAGATCATTGATCTCAAGAGAAAAGCGAAAAATTTGGAAGATTCTCTGAAAGCTGCTTGGAACAAAGTAAACAACATGGAAAATCAATTAAGCGAGATCCCTGTCAATCTCAAAGCTTATGAAAACAACCTTCAGGAACTAATAAAGGACAACAAAAAGAAAATGGAGGAAGTAATGTCCAACATTTGTGCATCTGCTATCAATATAGGTAAAAGAGCCAATGAGGAGACCAAAGCTCTAGAGGGTCCCAGCAAAAGGACAAGGCAAAGTTCTAGAAAGAAAGATACACAAAAAGGAGCTTTGCTGGAGGCTACCACCCAGGAAACTGCTTTGAAAGGAAAAGAAGCCTTGAACTTGATACTGGAATTGGATGAATAATCTAGTCCTTCTTGTTGGTTTAAAAACTGGTACTGATCTTTGTTCTCCTTTTGTTATCTTTTGTATGTTGTGCTACCAGTTTTTTGTTTTTGGGTTTTGTCCAGATGCGTCTCTAATGGTTTCAGGTCCATTTAAAACCTATTTTTGCTACTTCATTGTAGTGTCTTTTAGGCGATGCCTGTGGGCTTAGACGTTCTTTATTTTGCTCTCTGTTACAGGGTTTTGGGACCCCTTCAAAACCTATTTTTACCTCAATCTAAAACAAAATAAATAATCTTACAACCACTTCACATTGAGAAAACATAATAACTTATTATATCTAACTTTGAATAACCAATTAAATACACTTAATGAATATGTCTATATAGGAATTATTTTTACTATCATATAATGAGATGTTTTATATCATGTCATTCAATAAATAACCAAGTAATATAAAACCAAACACATGAAAAGTCCAAGCACTCAAATAATCTTCCTAAGAGCAACATGTAAAAAACACACCTGTCTTGCTCAATGAGCCCCCTGTTGATGGTCCTAGACCACCCCATCCATTAGTTAGATGTGGATTTCAACAACATGGTTTATACAAGGGTGAATAAGTAACAAATATTATGAGCTTTGAAAATCAATAACATAAAATAATGACAACGATTGACTTAAAGATAATTCATGAAAGAAAATACTCATGATTACCATTAGTACTATTGTTCAACATGTGAACAGATCCATTTTAATTCCTTATATTAAACAATGACTATTTAATCCATTTAATTCAAACAAGATATTCATGTGAATATACCATACATTTATTTATTAATCAATATTACTAAATATATTCATAACCACTTCAATTCTCCACCATTGTCCTATAAAATTAATTGACATCAACAATCCAGATCATATTAAAACTAAAAAGAGGCATGATACCAAAAAGTTTCATCAAAGTATACACAAAATTAAAAATAATCCAACTCATAATTTTTATATTAACCCTAATAAAATTAAAAAATATTCCAACAATATATAAATTCAGTTTGAACTTCTAAGAGACCTTATGCTCATGCCAGGCCATTCAAGACAAACACATTTAAAAAAAAACCTATTGGTAATATAAGATAAGCATATATAACCATTAAAAAATATAAAGATTAATCTGAATTGAAAAAACCCCAAAAATATTTTCCATAACCACATTATACAACCATTTCATAAAAACAAGTCAAATAGAAAATAACAACAATTAACTGAAACCCATTCCTTCAAAACTAATGGTAATGACCTATTCAATACCAAAGCCTATGGTTTAACCAAAATGAGTTTTATAATCCATTCAACATAACCATAATAATACTTAATAGAAAACAACCTACATATCCAAGTACCAAAATAAAACATCAATCCTCTTAAAAAACAACTCAAAAACATTGCTCTAGGAGTATATTCAACTATACGTTGACACTTCCATTAGGGTTAATCATGAAGTCTATAAACTTCACCATGAGCCTATAATTTTTCATTAATTTATTTTTGTTATAATCGATATGAATAGAGAAAAAAATAACTAATGTATTATACTTCATTGAAAAATAAAACAAAACCACTTACTTGTTGAGCACTCCAATAATACAAAAAAATACCATGGCTTTTTTAAAAAACCAATAACTTCTTTCTCCTCTTTGCACCCAACCAAACCCTCATGAAATATACTCATTTCCATTAAAATACAAACTAGTTTTACCTTTTTTCCATGAATAACTAACAATGTTGCTAAACACACCACCAATATTTCTACTCAAAATATAACTAAAAAATAAAACTAATAGTCATGAACTAGTTCCCCTAGGTGTGTAACGGTATTCATAAAAAATTTAAATAGATTTTAGATAGGGTTTGGTTGACTAAAATCACTACAAAACCAAATGACCATACAAAATACTTGAAACTAAATGATAAGTTGACCTTGGGATTTAGGCCATCGTGACCTAATTCCTAATGAAGTCAAAACCATAGATTTGAAACTATCATGATTAGAAAAAATAAAAGTAATAAAGACCCCATGACCTAGTCATGGTCCCCTCCACAATATTATGCATTCAAGTCACTAAAAGGTTAAAATACCAAGTCAATTCCATACAATAGTCATAACAAAAAAACTAGTTTGAAGCACCTACTAAAATCTAATGCACATGTTTATATCATAGACTAATTTTCAAGCTTCACATAAACTCTTGATTTTCCAATAAGACATATAACAAAATATTAAGTTTATGATTGTTCCACTTGAAATCAAAGGAAAAGAACAATATGAAATCGATTACCTCAGTAGTCATAAATAAATTTAAATCAAGAACAAGAATGTAGTCAAAGACTACAGTAAAACCACTTTTATCATCAACCTGATAAATAAGTAAACACAATTAGTGTCACATCCCACTCATTAAAGAATGTATTAGTGTTAATGAGAAATTTATACTAATGATTAGTAGTTTGGATTTTCTGAGCATATCTAACATTTATGCCATATAGTGACAACATTACTGTTATTTTATGTTTAGTTATGATTTGATAATTTTGGCATGTGTTATTGGTTATATAATGTGTTGTTATATACGAAAATGTTCTAGTGATTATGATTTCATTATAAAATTTATTTATAGTGCAAAAATTCATTTGAAGTATTTATTTTTTGATTATTTTTCTATTAGTTTACTATCATTGACTAACTACCTTTTATATTTGATCGAGGTGGTTGTAGGACTGCCCCACCCTCATAGAATGGTACAGATGGAAAGTATCATAGGGGAGGAGGGAGTATATATCAATACTTGGGATAAAGATAACTAAAATAAAACCCACATACAACACATTATAATTAATGATTACTTCATGGTTACTATCTATTTAGTTTATTTTGCATGTTTGCATGATTTTCAAAATAGTTAATATATTCTTAACATGGATAACTATGAAGTTGATGATGCATTTTTATATTTACTTTGTAGATGTTATTTTATTAAATACTTATATATTTACATGTGTAAACACTAAAAATCCACAAATGATTGTTTTGAATGTCAAAATACCCTTGGATGCCCACCTTGGCCAAATTTCACCCACTAACCCACCTTTAACCTAAACCATTCACCTTTTACCTTTAACCCAACCTAACATTTTTAAACCCACCTTGACCTACCACCTTTTTATACTCACTACCAATGGTCACCCTGACCATTGATGAATAGCCTGATCATCAACGGTTAGCCTAACCACTAACGGTAAGGTTCCTATCACCTAAAATTATCAACTTGATCTATGTGTGAGCTAATACATCAAAATATTATCTAGATATCTACTTTCTCTATTTTATAATTCATCATAAGCCTCTAATCATCAGCCAAACCTCCTATGGAACCTTTTAACTCCATCTCTCTTTACCTATAAAAAGAGGGGAGCAAGAGGTGAAGATGTATGAAAAATCATGATCTTAGACTTAGTCATCAAGATTTTCTTTTGTAGGTCTTAATTCTAGCCAACTAACCAGCAAAAAATTGACCTATCACTCTAAAAAAATTTCTTTGCAACCATAGGCATCATTACTCTATCAAAATTCCTCGAGGCTTCATCAACATCTTTAACCAAACTTTAACAACCAAAGCTAATTATTTGTTTTCATGTATTCAAATATGTTGTTTCATTTTAACACCTATACCTAAACCAAAAATTTTCCTTTGATACTTATAAGGTCCTCTCTTACCCTCATGACAATTAACCAACCTCCAACAACCCATAGAATCTTTATATAACCAACACATAACCTATTTTGTCTGGAGCCAATAAGTTGTCTAAACCCATAGTGACTACTAATAGTCAACCTAACCATCAATAATCACCTCAACCTTTGATGGTTAACTCAATCGCCAATGGTCACCTCAACTACTAATGGTCACCTCAACCATTGACGGTCACTATGTGAAATTTTTTGACCAAAATGAACAACCTATCAACCAACAACCAACCTCAACCAAATATCTATTTTCTTGGCCCTTATCACCTCACAGACCAAAAATAATAACCTGACCATACTTGAACCATATTTTGATAATTTGGAATTTACCTTAATGTTATTTTGTTATAACACTAGCATTCATTTTAAAAGTATTTATTTATTTAGATCTAATACTTTTATGTATGCAACCTTTATTTTCAACATTAACTTGTATCAAAAGGTGGATTGATAGCCTCCAAGAAAGTTACATACTTCTCAGATCTAGCTCATGCTAGGCAATCCACCCATGTACCTAACTAAGAAATACTTTTCTATTTATCTCTTATTGTAGTTCATCCTCCCAAGCAAAATAAGAGTATATACAACCATCTAGATTATGGATCGTACACCCATCTAGGTTCTACTAACCTCTACCCCTATATTAGTTATATCTTTCTTTTATAATAAATAAAAATCAAAATTTGATTAAAACATTTTGGCATGCCCAATGGGACCTAGTTACATCAAGTCCCCTTTTCTTCTTTATTCTATGCTCATATAATGAAATTGAATTTTATTTTGGGTATAAAATTAATTGCATACATTTATTTCTTGTATATTAGCATCACTTAGTTAAATTAAATCAAAGTAACTCAATCATATCTTCATCTCTTTATCACACACCATACCAAATAACTTATCAATCAACATATCTTAACACCTGACATAAGGGACGACTAGGGTTTCATTTCCTAGTGGTAAACCTTTCCCTCTTTGGCTATCCCACTTGGACTTCACTACCAAGGGGAAAAACCAAGAATCAACTTTCTGGTTGAGCATAAACTCTGTAAATCAGTATATCTTGACTAAGCACCTAACACTCTTATCACTACAGTGTGTGAAATAAGGGGATAGGTCCCATATCAATCCATTTACTAACTTTAAATATATATTTTTGAGAGCCTTAACTAACTCAAAATTAACCATATACTTATCTTCTAGTACCGTCTCTACAAAACAAGTCTTCACACATTCTTTCTAACTTAAGGCATAAACTAAAAGAGAGACTAAAAAAACCTTAGAAATTAACGTACTTTAGTGTGTATTTTATCTTTTTTAATTTTTTCTTATTTGATCTTTACTTTGAGTTGTGAAAAATCTACCTTCTACCATATTTCCTCCATTGCCTTGTCCATTAGTGAACCAACCTATGTTCTCTCCTACAGATCCTAACTTTGCTAAGATTTTGGAAAATAACCATCTCACCTTATAGTGATATTATACTCCTAACCTTACCTACCACCAACCTAACCTCATCAACAAGAAACCTAATTTCACCCATAATCAATCAAACCTTACCTATCACCTATGAAACCTCAACTACAACCAACTAACAAACTATCAAATACCACCTGAGAAGGTTAAAATGTTAATGGATTAGATGATCAAGTTAGAGTCATCTATTTTGATATCTAGGATCAATCAAACCCTACCTACAATGAATAAAATCTCAACTAAAACTAACCAATAACCTATCAACTACCATTTAACCATTATCATACTCAACCAAAAATGCATCAACATCAACTTAACAATTATCATAACTAAGCTCAACTTCAACCTATCCAACCTCATCAACCATTGGGTCATATACCCCAACCATCATATCAACTACCCCAACCCAATTTGAGGCAGCCCTCTTTATCTCAACATCAAGAATTGGTCTATCCTCTTTTCCATATAACTAAGAACTATCAAACAAACCTATCAAACCCACCCAACCAATCAACTCAACTAAACCTATCAAACTAACTAACCTCATAAAACTAATTGATTAGCTCATAAACTTAAGAGCAATCCATAATTGAACCTCTTTTTGCACCCATTATTATGCACACTAATAACCAAAGGCCTCAACATAACAAGTCCCATTTATTAGATTTGGTTCTTAGTTAACCTATAACTAAGGAAACCATAATCTAACCCTTAACTAAACCACTTGTTAACCAAGTGGAACCTTCTGAACTTTCCTTCAAAATCAAAATCAAGGAACCAACCAACCAACCTTTTCCACTCACCCATGTGAAACCAACCAACCAACCTTCTCAACTCACCCATGTGGAACCAACCAACCAACCTTTTCCACTTACCCATGTGGAACCAATCATCTTACCCTTTCCACTCACCTATGTGGAACCAATTAACCAACCTTTTCCATTTACCCATGTGGAACCAACCAACCTATCTCTTATACTTACCAATTTTGTGGAACCTACCGTCAACCCTACCTTACCTATCATCAACCATACCTTTAGATATCATCAATGCAAACTTAACCACCATCAAGTCAACCTTACCAACTATCAACCCAAATAAAAACCAACCCATCCAATCAAACAAACCTTTCCAACTTACCCTTACCTCACCCAAGCTCCTTCCTTGGGACAATCAAACACTATTATCTAAACTACCTCTATTTTGGGATAGTATTGTAAAACCTACCCTAACTAACCCAAATTACGTTTAAAAAAAATCATAGCCTTGGTGCAATAAAATAAATCCCACCTAAACCACCACCTAAAAACTTTACCTACTAACCACTAAAAACTAAAACCCCTTTTTGGAGGTTAAATGAAGTCATCTTCACCCCTCCTAAACCCTCTTATTAACCAACACCTCACCTTGGGATCAATTTCCCATATTTGACCATCCATAGAAAGAGCAAACTAGGGGAACTTTCCCTTCATAAGGCTTTCACCATTTATCAACCCAAACCATACCTTAACAATTAACCAAACTAACCCTTGGAATTTTTTTGCCTCAACCTATCAAACTAGCTTATAAACTTTACCTAAAATATCAAACCAACCTACCTTATCAACCTTACCCAAGCAATATAACCCAAAAAAACCTATCAACCAACCAACCCTAAAATTTTGGAGATTACCTTTCTCTTTCACCAAACCAAACTTATTAGAGAATCACCTTCTCCCCCTACCTAGTGGAGTCACCGTCTCCACCAACCTACTTAATATTTGGAGACCACCCTTCTTTACCTTACCAACCCAACCAACCATTTGTGCCTTCTCAATATCACATCATACCTTAGATACCCAATAATTCACCAAGCAACCAATTAACCTAACCATGACCCATTAGAGAGCACCTTATTCACCAAACCAAACCCAACTTTGTGAGATTACCCTTATCCAACCTAACCTTAACTTAACCATAAACCATTTGAGATTACCCTTATTTACAAACCTATTTGGGTGTCACCTTCTTTGCCAACCTTTGGAGAGTACCTTCTCCATCAACCCAAACTGAACACAAGCAGTATACCAAATTAGGGTAACTCATTTGGATACCACCCAACCTATTTGGCAGTCACCTTCTCCCCCAACATTTGGAGAGTACCTTCTCTAGCAACCCAACCTAAACCAAGCCGTATATCAATCCAAATATTTTCTATGTCTAATAAAGTTTTAGAAAGTAACTAGGGGAGATCTACTCTCCTAATTGACATCAACCATTTATGCAAGCATGGATGTGAGGCATATAAAAACCTTAACCTCCTCAAATTATTTTGTATTTGTGCACCTATTATTTGGTTAAGCTAAGTTCTTTATCATCTCATGTCTAACTTAAGCTCATCTCTTATTTTTAATCACCTTCATCCCCTTATATTTAAGAACAATCAATTAAAAATAGGATCATGTGATTATCCATGACAAACTTAGCCTAATCCTAAGCATGTATACCATGGCTTGACCCATGGCATGATCCTCATGGTAAATTTTAACCTTTTTAAGATAAATTCCCATAGTCATTGTCATGTAAAGCACCTCTTTTACCAATCACCAACCTCCTTATGTTATGGATTCTCCTCCATAAAATAAAACCTTAGGATTATATAGACAAGCCATGTCTAAACCAACATATAAAAAATTTGGGATACCAAACTATAAGTTGGATCAATATCTCTAGCATGCAAACTGCTCCCTTGAAGGACAGCTACCCAAAATCTAAATTGCTTAAAAAGGTAGACTATTCCCTTAAATGATAGCTACCAAAATAAACATCTCCAAACTTAGACCACTCTATTAAAGGATGGCTAAGTCAATTTTTTTTAAAATCAATCATTTAAAGCTTTCCATATCGATCAGCTTCTCAAACCTATCAAATAAAGCAATAATAAACCCTATATCAGAATCAAACACTAATTAATACCTAGAGAACTACAATCAACTTTCATAATAACATTAATAAACTTCCCACATCGATCAATCTACACCTATCATATGACATGGACGTATCTATCATGGTTCCTAGGTCACATACAAAAGGGGCAAGCTATCCCCATAATAAGTTTTCCCTAACTATCACCCACTACCTATCATCCATATCCCCTTTTATCCTCCACAAATCAAGATATTTTTTTTCTTAATTGACACCATGCGATCAAGATACCTTTTTTAACAATAAAACTAACAACAAAATAAAAACATGATATGGGTTTATGTTCATAAACCCACCCATATTTCCATCATGGTCTTTGTCAATCAGAGTGTTTAACCTCCTCCTTATACTTTCATGACCACTTAGGAAGACATGTTTTACACCTTATGAGTCATTAAAACTAACCCATTAAACTAACCATTTAGTGAACCTATTTGGGTGAGAACCTTCTCCACAAAACCAAACCTAACATTTGGTGATTACCCTTATCCAACCTACCCTTACCTTAACCATGAACCATTGGAGAGCACCTTTTGTATCAACCCTAACCATTAGAGATTACCCTTCTCCTATGAAACCCAAACTAAGTGGTAAATCAAATTGGGGAAACCTATTTGAAACACCACCCAACCATTGGGGAGTCACCTTCTCCCCTAACCTTTGGAGATTACCTTTCTCCACAAAATTTTAACCTTTGGAGTTTACCCTTCTCCTATCAAATCTAAACCAAGTAGTACATCAAATTAGGGAAATTCATTTAAACACCACCAACCAACCTTTGAGAACACATTCTCCACTAAACCAAACCAAACCTTTAGATATTACACTTCTCCAACCTACCCTTACCTTAACCATGAACCTTTGGATATTACCCTTCTCCACCAAACCAAATCCAACCATTGGAGATTACCCTTCTTTGCCAAACCCAAACCAAGTGGTACATCAAATTGTGGTAATCCATTTGAACACCACTAACCAACTTTTAGAGAGTACTTATTATCCATAAAACCAACCCTTAAAGAATACCCTCTCTGACTGACCAACCACCTAGCCACGTCCACCTTGATGTTGGCCATTTTTGACCCAAACTATTCACATATTTTGAAAAAAACCTTGCATTAGTCCTTTTAACCACACTAATTACCTTTTCATGTTGAACATTTTAATTTCCACCACCTTGTACACAACTAGACCATTTGTGTTTTTCAAAGGAGAAATTCTTACCTTGAATACATGTGAAAACATTAACCTTGTCTAGAACCCTTGATAGGAATAACTCAATGATTTATGACCAATGTTGTGGCCTAGTTACCCCATCACTAGTCCTTCTAAAACTAACCTTATTTTTACTAGCATTGGTAACCTTAGTCCTTTCATGATCTTGGCTATCTCACTTAGTCATATTTTATGCACATGTTTTTTCCTTAATGCCTAACCTTCCCTACCACCCTTATCACCTACCTTCTCGTTCACTTAACCACTCATAAAATGTGAACCTGATTCTATTTCACCTCATCAACTCTTAGTTTAAGGGGGATCACCTCCTCCCATACTTAAGGAAATCTTACCATTGACCCATAATCCATTTTTATTTTGTAGCTTACTGATATAAATTGCATAACAAAAAGGGGGAAAATGTAGACATTTTAAATACACACATGATGGTCCTAAATGTTGAAATATCGTTGGATGCCCACCTTATCCAAACTTCACCCACTAACCCACCTTTAACATAAACCATTCACCTTTAACCTTTAACCCAACCTAACCTTTTTAAACCCACCTTGATCCACCACCTTTGAATACTTGATTGCTAACAGTCACCCTAACCATCGATGGTTAGCCTGACCATCAATGATTAGCCTGATCATTGATGGTCATGTCCCTAGTACTTAAACTTACCAACTTGATCCATGTGTGAGATAACACATTAAAATATTATTTATATGTCTACCTTCTCTATTTTATAATGCATCATAAGCCTCAAAATTATCAACCAAACCTCCTATGGAACCTTCTACCTTGATTTCTCTTTGCCTATAAAAGGAGGGGAGTAGGAGGTGAAAATATATGGAAAATAAATGATCTTAGACTAATTCATCAAGATTTTATTTTGTAGGTCTTCCTTCCAGCCAACCAACCAATAAAAATATACTTCACTCAAAATATTTTCTTACAACCATATGCAACATTAAATTGCCAAAATTCCTCCAGGCTTCATCAACACCTTTAACCAAATTTCAACAACCAAAGCTAAGTATTTGTAATCATTTATTCATTTACTTCATTTCATTGTAACACCTTTAATTAAACCAAACCTTTTCCATTGATACTTCTAAGGCCCTCTCTTATCTTCGTAATCATTAACCAATCTCCAATAACCCATATAACTTTTATGTAACCAACCCATAACCTATTTTAGCTAGAACCAATAAGTTGTTTAAACCCATAGTGACTACTGATGATCACCTCAATTGTTAATGGTCACCTCAACCACTGATGGTCACCTCAACCACTTATGGTCACCTCAACTACTGATAGTCATTGTGTAAACTTTTTTTACCAAAAATAATCACCTATCAACCAAAAACCAACCTCAACCAAAACCCTATTTTACTGGTCCCTCTCACCTCACAAACTAAAAACAATAACCTAACCATATTTTGATAGTTTGGAATTTACCTTGATGTTATTTTATTATAACACTAGCATTAATTTTAAAGCATTTATTTATTTAGATCTAGTTATTTTATGTTATTTCAACCTTTCCTTTCAAAATTAACTTATATCAAAAGGTGGATTGACAGCCTCCAAAGAAGTTGCATACTTCTTGGATCTAGCTCATGTTAGGAAATCCACCCATTTGCCTAACTAACCAACCCATTTCTAGTTATCTCTTATTGTAGGTCATCTTTCTAAGCCAAAGAATAATATATATAACTATTTGGATTATGGAGTGCACACCCATCCAGGTTATACCAACCTCTACCCCTCTTTCAATTTTACCTTTATTATATAATAGATAAAAAGAAAAATTTTAGTAAAACAATATGTTATGTTAATTAGTGTTAGACAAGTTTCATTTCCATAAAACTATTACATGGACTAAATCATGTTGATTATGTTAATAATAAATGTTTCTTATGCAATTTGAGATGTATAGGAGTATAAGGTGTTAAAATGAAATTCTTGGGTTTTTTTATTTATCTTGTGAATGATTTACGCTTTTGTACTTATTAGTGACATAGGAAGGATTAAGGGTAATATGCACCCAAAATCATGTTTCAAAAAGATTAATTTTACAAACATAGGGAAATGGGTATATTATATTTTGAAGAATCTATAATATCATTTCATATTCTTTGAATAAAAATAGTCAAGGCAATAATGTGGAATTGTTAGGTTTCTCTTTTGGTGTATGAAAATTTTGAATTTGATTTTTGGGGTTTTAGACTATGAGTTAATAAAGAGTGGAACTGGTAAAAACTATGAGAAATTCATGGCCATGTAAGATTATAAATAGAATAAAAAGGGAAGAAGGAAAAAATATTAGGGGACCTAGAAAGAGGAACAAAAGAGAAAGTTTGATAGGGAAAGAAGAAGGTAGTCAATTCACACAAAATTGACAGGCCTATGATACCCAGGTTAGTTCCTCTTATTATTTTGTAATATTTTAAAATGAATGATATGAGTTTTATTAAATAGAGGTTTTATGTTTGTATTAAATCTATGGAAAAATATTTTGATGTAAACCCTATTGAAAAACCTGGAGTTCTTAGG
>JARHVA010001708.1:7500-60000 GCA_037957365.1 Torreya grandis | reverse complement strand
ATCCATTACACTATTGATCTAGCATGACTATATATATAGTCATTCCAGATCAATATTGGTCTAGGATAGTTATATAATCATTCCAAACCATTATATTACCCTATTGGTATAGAATGGTGTTGAGGTCAACATAAACCTATTTCTAAAAAATAGGGACCCTTGTGATCACTTTGAACCTTAATACTGAAAACTTGATGTTCTACACATTATTAGAATTTGAAGATCATCCCACCTGATCAAATTGGTCCATTCATTTATGGTTTTGATTTAACCTTGCCTCAATTTTACTAATAATTGAATTTTATGTCTTAAGTTGTCAGTTTCATGGAGTTCCGTTCATGGATCATACTAGGATGTTTATAGTTTTATCCTCATTTAGGGTTTTGCTAGCCATTGATCTACAAAAACTCATAGTTAGATTCATGTGTTAAAACCCTACTTCAGAAAAACCTAGCTTAGAACTTTGGTTTGAATTTAAATTTGGTGAGAGAAAATTTGGCAAGAATATTTTAAAATCCACTTTAGACTTGAGCTTAATTTTTATATTAAGGAATGGTTATGCTTTTTAACATGACCAAACCTTAACCTAAAAATCATGCTTAGTCTCTTTATGTTTTCCCTCTTTTATTCCCTATGTTTTAACCTGGTCCAACATATATGTCTAAAGGACCTTTTATTTCCATAGCTTGGTCCCCTTTATTATGCACTTAGTCTAAATTCTTAATACCAATGCCCCATTCTTGTTTATTAACACAAACAAGACCTTAGTCTTAAAACTTTGGCCTAAGTTCTTCTATTAACTTGTGTCATAACTTAATCACCTCAATTATTTGTACATCCAATGGTTCTTGCTTCATCATGAAGAAAGATCTGATGGAGCATAGAAATACTGATGAACTTATGATCCTTGATTCATCAAACAATTTTTTTATGATCACCAAGATCATGATCAACAATCCATGCTTAAGTAGGACTGATGATCGAGTGACATGAGATCATCCTCAAGTTAAATGGATTCCCTTTTACTATAAAAGCTTAAACCAATCGATTGTAAGTATCCAAATTGAGATTGATAGTCTAAGAATACTTACACAAAGCTAATTTGATAGAATGAACATGACATTGAAAAAGATAAGAGCTAAGAAGGCCCATGGAGTTACCACATAATCATGTTTGATCTTAACATCAAAAGGGGCCTCACATATTAAAATTTGGAATTAGCCTAAGTTTTTATCCTAAGGTTCATTGTATTTTTAAATACAATGGAACATTAGGATAAAACCTTAGGTTACAACCATAATATTTGAAGAGACTTATTTTATTATTTATATAGACTTAATCTTGTGTCTTAGTCTAGTTTTATGGCATTCTCACAACTATCATTTGATACCTATAAGGCCATCTTTGACATCCATAATACCATAAAAATTAATCTCATCAAACTCAATGATTCACAAAATTAAAATTGACATTCTCAAGACCATCATTTGATGCCCATGAGGCCATCATTGATGTCCATTAGGTTGTCAAATTTAAGCTCATCAAATATATTGCTTAGACATAAGTATATGCTTAAAAACATGGCTAAGGCTTATTTATTATAGTGAAATTCAATGGGACCCCACTTAGGAAATAAAATACTTAAGGTTTTTGAAATTAATGATAAAATGATCTTGTGGTCTAAATTTTTGTAGACATAGCCTTAATCTAAGTCTTTTTCTTAAGGTTTTAATTGCATTTATTTGAATTCAATAAACCTTAGGCTAGAGACTTATATTAGGTCTTATTTTAAGAAGTTCCCAATGTTATGAAAATTAGCTTAAAATATTTTAGCCTAAAGTCTATGTCATGTTTATAATATGAAATAAACATGAGCCCAAAATATTTATCTTGTGTTCCTATGTCTCGATGTTAATTAAAGTTCATGCTCCTTATAGAATCAATTACTCTTGCTTCATCATGAAGGATGATCTGATGGTGTGAAGGAGGTCTAATAGATCTAAAGCCTTTGATCTATTAGACCAATGGAGTGTATCTACTCAGATAGTGATTAATAGTCTATGCTTAAACTTGAACAATTAATCAGATGGAGTGTAATCAATTGAGACTATTCAACCAAAACCCAAATGGTTGTAGGATGGACACAAGGAAAGAACATGTTCACTATATAAAACACAAAGCTTAGAAGGCTCACAAATGTGCCAAGTGGTACAACCATGGGGCTAGACATAAAAGGACCAATAGCGATCAAGACTTAAGATCATGATCAATGGTCTGCATTGATCCATAGGCAAGAATCTGATAGCACAAAGGAAAAGTTATATTTTCAAAAGATAATGGCTAGTTACTTTAAGGAATTTATGAAAAATTCCATGTAATTTGTCAAATGTACACCATGTAGGTGCCACACAAGCACAAAATGACAAAATTAAATATTTTATGTACTCTAAAATTCAAAGGTATAAAGATAGAGGTCTCAATCAATTCCAATACATGAATGAGCCTAAATCTAAATATCCATTACCATTAAAGCTTTAGAAAACCCTAGTCTCTATAAGAAGCCCTAATTTAGACTCAGATTAATCATAGTTGATTCAATAAGAGTTTAATTATAATTTTAGTGAGAAAAATTGATCTAGGAGCTACTTAAATAACAATTAGAAAATAGATGTAAATTTCCCAATCATGGCAGCTCGAAGGTAGCAACAAAGAGATGAAATAGAGTTATACCTAACTTTGGATAATGAAGGAAGAATCTTTAAAGATATGAACCTAGATACTACAACATTAAACACTTGAAATATGAACTGGTATGAGCTATTTTAGACTATTGAGGATGTGTTAACCATCACAAGGGAAGAATATAAGAATGCCCCAATCCTATAGAGATATAAAGACTTGGTCTCCATCCAAATGATTAGTCTCCACCATGTTACAGCTAAACTTGAGGTATTACACTGCATCGATATCCTTGCTCCTATTCTCAAGGATTGTATAATTGAGAAAGATTGGATAGTTCATGAATGTAATTTTAGGAAAATATAATATATTTCCCCCATTACTTCTAAAAGCTACTATAAATTATTTAAGCCCCAAATAGACTTTCCCACCATTAGAGAGTGGACTAGAAAACATAATTTAAACACAATCCTTACCCCATGGATGCTTATTAGGAACCAAGTAATCTAAGACCCCATAGGGAATATCTTAATTGTGATCTTGATAAATAGGTTATCTAGAACCCCCTCCACCACACATATTAATAAATCCTAGGTGCCCTATGTTTACTTCATGGTAGAGAATGGACTCACTCCCAAATTAGGTGAGATGATTAACATCCATTTGAAATTATAGTTCACAACCATCAAAAGGAAAACCAACATCCACTTCTACATGATGTCTTATATTCTAGATGCCCTCTTGGCCACCACTAAGATCACTAACATTAAGAATTGGTCCCATGAAAGGATGAAGACTATTTCCCATCATTATTCCAAGCTACACATATTCAAATACAAACACAAAATGCAGTTCATTTGTGATTGTGTTTATCCAGCTCTCATAGAAGTCATCATAGGGATACCCACAAATTAGGTTAACCCCTTGGTTAAGAAATATGTGTAGTTAATAGGGGATATCTAGTTCTACCTAAATTACATAGTAATAACGATAGAAGGGACTTTGAAACAACCCTATAGGTTACCCATCTATGTGCCCATCAAACTAGAAGAACAAGAAGTTGTGTATTAACTTCTTCATGGTATAGATGGATTTTTCAAGGAGAAAAGGAAGGTCCTCCTCCATCCCTTTCCTTTGATAATCAGTAGGAATGTGTTGTAAAATTGGGAGCATGTAAATGTTATTTCTAGATACAAGGACTCATTCAACCTATAAATAGATGAATTGAGGCAATGAGACCCTAATTATAGGGTCACCAAACATCTAAAGTCCAAAACCACAAGCAAGGCCTATGAAAATTAGCTCAGTGTCCATGACACACTATACATCAAGGCCTCTAGTTTCCCAAAGGTATTAGCCAAGTTGAAGAGGAATAACATTAAGCTAGAACCTAGGTTGGCTAAGGGATATGACAAGCCATCAGGTGAGATATGGAAAATGGACCCCTACAATATCACGTATTAACTCGACCTTCTTTTAGGTGCCCTCCAAAACAACCAAAAGTTGGAATGAAATAACCTCAAACACAAGTTGCACAAGGAATTGGAAAAGATAAATTATAAGAAATATTGGTGAAGGGGGATCATCTTCAACCCCACATAAAGGGATAGAGTCTTCAATAGAGTTCCTATATATGATTGCATTGGAACCTAGAAAAATAGTAAAGGATGCCCTCAAATTACTTATTGAGGCATATGGGTTAGATGAAGAAGAATAACAAGCTAAGGAACCCCAAGCCTAGGTTAAGGAATTAAAATAATACATAGGGAAGGAGGTTGCTTTGGACTTAGTTTTAGTTACACCTTTACATAAAAGGGAAGATGAATTAACATTAATTTCAGTTGGTAATAAGAATCCCACACTATCTCTCACTCACCCCATGAGTGAAGCCAACTTGTTTAGTGATGAATATCCCATTCATGGGTCAATCATCCCTAAATGGTTTATTTATAAAAAAACACAAAACATCTCAGCATTACATCATTCATGGGCCTTGACCCAAATAGTCCACATTGATGTGCATGATGAGGTCAAGCCATGGATATTAGCTTTGATGAAAGAAGAGGAAGAGAGAAGAATAATTTCCACATGAGGGTCAATTATTACTTAGGTATGTTGTCCCCCAAAAATATTACTCATTTTTGGGACAACATTTGCACTGTTTTGGTCTTACAGACCAAAATTGTCTCTTCTCTTTTTGAAATTTGTCCTGGGTATTCAAATTCCTCAGTTTTCAAGCTTCTTAGAAATATATGGACTCTGTAGGCTAGAATCTATGGACTTTGCAAGCCAAGTTCAACAGGCTTCACAAGTTCTACAGGTGGGTTCAACCAAAAGAATCAATTTCTAACACTTGATCATTTTTAGGATTAGTTCAGTGCCTTGGTTCAATTAAATGTCTTCATCAGCAAGCATCTAAGCAAAGAAGGCTTGAATTGTTGAACCATTGAACCAATTTGGTTTAAAGGTTCAACAGTTTTGGTTCAATGGAGAGCTCAATCAAAGGAACAGTTCAATGGCTTGGTTTAACCAAGCAGTTCAATGCTATGTTTCACTCAGGTGGTTCATTTGCTTTGTAACAATGCTTTGGTTCATCCTTTGGTTCAATCAAATGGTTCATCAGTCAGTTCAAGGATTAATTTGAACCATTAAACCAAAGCTTGGTTCAATGATTGGTTCAACATCTTTTGGTTCAAAGGCAAGTTTAAACAAATGGTTCAAAGGCTTGGTTCATTCAATTGAACCATCAGCTTGAACCATTTTGGTTAAAATCTTGGTTCAATGAAGTGGTTCATCAGCTTGGTTCAACACTTTGCTTCATTTTCTTGGTTCAAAGACTTGGTCCAATCAAAGGGTTCATCAGCTTGAACCATTTTGGTTTAACCAAGTGGTTCAATGTTTGGTTCAACCAAGTGGTTCAATCAAACGGTTTAATAGTTGGTTTATCACCTTGTTTCAAAGGAGCATTTCAAAGGAGTGGTTTAAATGTAAAAGTTCAAGAGATCTTCCTAAAGGACAAGTGCCCTTATAGAGGGCACTTGGTCGACAGAAATACCCTTTGGAAGGGTCATTTTCAAAGAAGGTCGCAAAGGTAAATTCTTTCAGATTTTTGTTTAAGGCATTTGAAAAAGTTTAAGGCATAATTCTTTTGGACTTTTTTTTTAAGGAATTCCTTCAGACAAAAAGTCTAAAAGAATTCACAAAATAGGCTATAGGCAAAAAGCCTAAATAAATTTTTAAAGAGGCAAAGCGATTGAAACTTTTTCCATAGACTTTTTGTCTGCAAGAAATTTCTACAAACTTTTTGTCTACGGAAATTTTCCCAGGGAAAATGCCCATGGAAACAATCTACAGGAAAGCTGCAAAAAGACGTTGAAGGACCCTGAAGGGTAGGTTCCCTTACGAGGGACTCTCAGCTACCAAATAGAAGGACACTTCCTCAAAGTCAAAGGGTCACCTTCCCTTTGGGAAGATGTAAAACAAGAAGCCTAAAGGTGATTTGAAGACTACTTGAAGGGTAGATAGCTTTGCGGGGGGCTCTTCTCGACCCAAGGTGGATCATTTCTTAAGGTTCAAAAAGGTAGGTTCTTTCTATGAAAGTGCCAAATAGAAAATTTAAAGAAGGAACAAGGGGTGACGTGATCAAAGACATCAAATTCAAGAAAGTGAACTAGCTGTTGAAAACATAGTGACGGGTGTGCAAATGTCAATTTTAAAGCTCATAAAATATCTATTGATCCTTGCAATCTATAGACTTGAATGCATTTAAGGGATTTAAGGATAAGGCCAGTAGAAAGTGACTAAAGAATAGAATATCAAATTGAATCTAAGCCCTGATTCAATTAACCAAAAAGGAGGAACGATGAAGGAAGGATTAGATCACCAGGTGGACATTGAAAGTTGCAAACTTTCAATAGCGTGACTTGTTTCTCTGCATTGAGAAAAACAAATGGGTATATGCCCCTAATTTATAGCCTATCTTCCTAATAGTTTTCAACACAACATGATGTATTACTGTTCTTGAGTCCCTTTTGAAGAGGCTATATAAGGGACTCCTTTTTATTGTAAATAGATCTCTTTTTGACAATCAGAACGAAACTCTGCCCAAATTGAAAGGCATTTTTGAGACTTTGAGCTCAGTTTGTTGATCATATTTTGTTATTGGAATAAAAAAGCAAGTGATTTTTTAGACTTTGTACTGTGATATCTTTGTTGTTGAGGAAACTATTCTTATGTCTTTTTCCTTAATATATCTTCTGTTCCTTTAATTCAACAAGCAAAATTAGTGATAGCAGTCAAAAAGGTGTCCTAAAGAGTCAATTGTGGAGAGACTTTGTGCCCCCATAATTGCCTTTAGTGTGTTTTCTTTTCATTTTTGTGTAAAGGACTTTGGGATGACTTTGTGCCCTCATTGTTCTTCGTATCTTACTCTTGAGCAATTTAGGTGGAGACTTTGTGCTGCATCTCAATTTGTTGGTTACTACGTCATTGGTTACATTTTATTGTTACTACCAGGAGTACTCTTGTGGTTGGCTAAATAGTACTTCTGAAAGAAGAGAAGTGTTGTTTGTCGTTTCCCTTGAGTTTTTGCTTTGATCTGCATGCATCATCTCTGAAAAAAGAGAGATGGATGGTTTGTCCTACCCTTGAGTATTATTTTATGTTTATATATATATATATATATATATATATATATATATATATATATATATATATATATATATATATATATATATATATATATATATATATGTATATGTATATATATATATATATATGTATATGTATATATATATGTATGTATGCTATATATATATATATAGGGAACCTCCCCTTGATGAGAGGAGAGATTAGTCCCCTTATGATGTGGTAAACCTACACATTTGGATGACTAATCTTTGTACTTTGGCTGATCAGACTTATTTTGTTTATCAGTATGCAGATTGACAAAATATTCAACCAACAATTTTTGGCGACTCTGCTAAGGATATAATATCCATTATCCATTTATAATCTATCCATTCACCTCCACACTAACCAGGAAAGAATGCACAATTTAAAGCCTCAAGCTACAAACTGAAGCAAGGTCAATTCTTTTCCCATTTTTGTTTAACAATCTAGTATATTCAAGGTATACACGAAGCCAAAGGGCTAAAGGTATCATTGACCCTATATTCGAGTTGGTATAGCAAAGTGATTTTGATCTATTTCCTTCACCATCTCATCTCCAATGAACCAAGAGCTTTCTTCGTACTAAAGTTAGATCTCCATTTCCAGATGAAGTATCTACTTCTACTATTGATAAATCTTTACCAATAATTACCCCTCTGAGATTTGTTATCCCTCTTTTTCATAATCCTATAATGGTAGTTGAAGGCCCTTGGGGTAATGTTTTTAGTCCTCTCAATCTTACTCCACCTCTACATGAGCTTCCACATATTTCAAGGAAGAATTTCCCCAAATTCTATGGTGATGGGAAAGTTCATCCTGATGAACACATTGCAACTTTCAGCATAGCTTGTGGTGTAATCAAAGTAGAATTTGAAGATGTAGTAGTCAAGCTATTTGTAGAAACATTACAAGGTGCTGTTGTAGATTGGTTTTATCATCTACAGGCTCAGTCAGTAATTGATTGGAATACTCTTAAAGATAAGTTTGAATCCAGATTCAAACCTATAGAAGATGCACATGCACTTCTGGCTCAACTTACATAGATGAAGAAAGAGCCTCATGAACAAATGAGAGACTTCATAGCCAAATTTGATAAACTAAGGAACAAAATTCCTATAATTGCTCAACCTACAACTGAGAATCTCAAATGGTTCTTCATTAATTCTCAATTACCTAAAGTCAATTTTCTTTTGAGACATGCTAGTCAAATAGATCTTGCTGTAGCTCAACTTTTGGCCACTGAGGTAGAAGATGATCTCATCTTAGCAGGGAAAATAAGAAGAGATCCAAATAGAAATAGATCCTCATCATCTTCTGAATATTCATCTACATGCACCACTAATCTAATGGTACAAAAGTTGGAAAATGAATTTCTAGCCTTGAAAAGGCAAATGGCACAAAGAATGTCTTCTACTCCTCTATATAAAGATATACCAAGGATGATCTGGACAACAATTCAGATGAAAATTCGGGTGATGGGTCTACCCCAATTGATGGCAAAACTTTTGGGAGCCATAACTTTTGTACCGTAACTCTAATTGACTCACTGTTTGAACCGTTGGAAATCTAATAATGAGGTGAATGTTGTGAGATGGCATTGAGCTGTGCTCAATAAATTTTGACCCCATAAAACCCAATGGAAGTGTCCCAAATTTCAATTTTAGTAGTGCAGTCTAAAAATAGTAAGTCTCTAAAAATAGTAATTCCTTGAATTTTGTATTGTTGTAAATCATGGATGTCAAACCAATTCATCTCCCTTGAGATTGGTGACCTTTCACATCCTCCCCACACCTTAAAAACATGTATAAATGAATATGTAACCCAAAAGGGAAATTAGACATCTCTTTTCAGAGATAAGCATATGTTTGGGTCTGCGATTTTGATAAATAAAACATCTCTTTTTAGAGATAGCATTATTTGAATTGTTTTGTTCTTATTTCTAAATTATCTTTCAACCAAAGTTGGCAAATGAATTCTTAGCCTTGAAAATGCAAATGGCACAAAGTATGTCTTCTGCTGCTCTATATAAATATATACCAAGGAGGACATTCCCTAATCATCCATATCAAGGCAACATTGCCAAAAGTCAAGGGCAACAAAATCATCTTCCCCCCCACAGAGGAATCCTACCCTTGAAGAACCTCTAACAAACTTGGTAGTTGGATATCTAGAAATAGAGCATGTTTCCTATTTCCAACCTGAGTTAGAGCAAGAAAATGGCACTGATCTCTTTAAGGAGGATCTAGAAGAATCAACTAGCGATTCACACATTGGTTTCCTAAATTACCAAGATGAACCTAGAAGTGAAGGTGAAGTAGTCAAAGGATAATACATAGTATTTACCAGATCCCAAAACTAATCAGTCTAGCAAGCTGATAAAGGGAAGACAAAGGATCAACCTCAACCAGCAATTACAATTGCTAAGTGTGGAACCACTCTGCCTTTTCAGTCAAAGGATCTGATGATCACCCAAAATGTAAGTACATCAATTTCAACTTCACCTTCTACTCCCATTTTGCAAAACAGCCCTCTTCCCATCCCTCTTAAAACCTAAAAGGTTGAAATGCTTTCCTCTATTTCTAGTCTAATTTAGCCATTTGACATAATTGATCATGTTAAAAAGACCAAAATATAAATGTCTAAATTTGAATACTTACAGTCCAATCCTGATCAATTGGATAAGTTGGTCCAATGTATCAAGAACCAAATCATACTTGCAGGGCAAAAAGCTAAAATGATATTTCTTGATTCTCCAAAGAACATGCCCATTATGAATAATCTTGTTATTACTCCTCTAGCTACCCCTAGGAAAATAGAACCTTTCTATGTTTCCCTGTTAATTAATGGCCAAAAGCTGAGTAACTATATTATAAACTCAGGTGCATCTGATAATGTCATGCCTACTAAAGTAGCTAAGTCTCTGGGTCTCACATTGACCAAGACATTTGGGAGATTTTTCTCCATGGAGAACAAGTAAGTACCATTTTTGAGGTAAATTAAAGATGCCCAATTTACATTGGTAACCTTTCTAGACAAGAGAATCAAGATGACTGTCTTGGTGGCTGACATCCCAGCATCCTATGGCATTTTGCTTGGATTAAATTTTTGCAAGGATGTGGGAAGAGAACTAAGCATGGATCTATCTGAGGTAAGGATCCTTGTACAAGGCATGATGAAGAGATTGCTCCTTCAAAAGAAGGCAAAATATGTGGTCACCCAAACATCAGCCCCTATATCACAAATTCTGTTTGAGTCTTCAAGCAGGGGTAATTATTTCCTTACCACATAGAATGTTCATGTTCCTATAGATGAAAGTCATGTAGCTGACAATCCAAGAATTGATCCAAACAAGACTTCAAGAGAATTGGTAGAGTGTAGTACAAATAAAGAAATATCTTCCATCTCTAATGAAGAGAAATCTGATAGGAGATCAGCTTCTGATAATGCTTTAATTCTTGAAGTATCAGATCATTTCATCTGTACATATGTATTTTTGTATAGTTTTTAATTCTATTTTGTTTTGTTTATTTTCATTTTCGATGCCTTCCATTTTTGGGTAGTGTGACTCCATATCCCAATAGTACACATGAAGACACTAGAGATTCTAGATTCTACTCCCTTCAATTCTTTTTGAAATTGACAGAAGTTCCCCAACTGGAGCCAGCTGTTGTCCCCCAAAAGTATCACTCATTTTTGGGACAACATTTGAAATATTTTCATATTACAGACCAAAATTGTCTCTTCCCTTTTCAAAATTTATCCTAGGTATTCAAATTCCTTAGTTTTAAAGCTTCTCAGAAATCTATGAACTCTGTAGGCTAGAATCTATGGACCTTGTAGGCCAAGTTCAATGGGATTCACAAGTTCTGTAGGTGGGTTCAACCAAAAGAATTAGTTTCTAACATTTGATCATTTTCAAGATTGGTTTAGTGCCTTGGTTCAATCAAATGTCTTCATCATCAAGCATCTGAATAAAGAAGGCTTGAACTATTAAACCATTGAACCACTTTGGTTCAAAGGCCCAATAAGTTCAAAGTTTAAAAGGTTTAATGCTTTCAGTTCCATGGCGGGCTCAATCAAAAGAACGGTTCAATGGCTTAGTTTAACCAAGTGGTTCAATGCTTTGTTTCACTCAGGTGGTTCATCCACTTTGTTTCAATGCTTTGGTTCATCCTTTGGTTCAATCAAATGGTTCATCAGTCGATTCAAGGCTTTGTTTGAACCGTTAAACCAAAGCTTGGTTCAACGGTTGGTTTAACGTCTTTTGGTTCAAAGGTGGGTTTAAACAAATGGTTCAAAGGCTTAGTTCATTCAATTGAACCATCGGCTTGAACCATTTTGGTTCAAATCTTGGTTCAATGGATTGGTTCAATGAAGTGGTTCAACAGAGCAGTTCATCGGCTTGGTTCAACACTTTGCTTCATTTGCTTGGTTCAAAGACTTGGTTCAATCAAAGGGTTCATCAACTTGAACCATTTTGGTTCAACCAAGTGGTTCAATGTTTGGTTTAACCAAGCAGTTCAATCAAATGGCTCAATAGTTGATTCATCACCTTGTTTCAAAGGAGCATTTCAAAGGAGCGGTTCAAATGTAAAAGTTCAAGAGAGCTTCCCGAAGGACAAGTGTCCTTATGGAGGGTACTTGGTCGACAAAAATACCCTTCAAAAGGGTCATTTTCAAATAAGGCCACAAAGGTAAATTCTTTTGAATTTTTGTTTAAAGCATTTGAAAAAGTCTAAGGCATAATTCTTTCAGACTTTTGTCTGAAGGAATTCCTTTGGACAAAAAGTCTGAAAGAATTCAAGAAACAGGCTACAGGCAGAAAGCTCAAAGAATTTTTTAAAGAGGCAAAGTGATCAAAACTTTTTCCATGTACTTTCTATCCCTGAGAAATTTTTGTAGACTTTTTGTCCACAATAATTTGCCTAGGGAAAAGTCTAGGGAAAATACCCATAGAAAAAGTTTTCAAGAAAGCTGTGAAAGGCCGTCGAAGGACCCCAAATGGTAGGTGCCCTTACATGGGAATCTCGACTACCAAATAGGACACTTCCCTAAATTTGAAGGGTCACCTTCCCTTCGAGAAGATGTAAAACAAGAAGCCTGAAGGCCCTTTGAAGACTACCCAAAGGGCAGATACCTTTATGGGGGGCTCTTCTCGACCCAAGGTGGATCATTTCTTAAGGCCTGAAAGGGGAGGTTCTTTCTGGGAAAGTGCCAAACAGAAAATCCAAAGAAGGAACAAGGGGTGATGTGCCTGAAGACATCAAATTCAAGATAGTGAACTAGCCATTTAAAATGTACTGACGGGTACACAAACATCAATTTTAAAGCTCATAAAATAGCCGTTGATCCTTGCAATCTATAGACCCGAATGCATTCACAGGCTTTAAGGCCAAGGCCAGTAGAAAGAAACTAAAGAATAAAATAGAAAATTAAATCTAGGACCTGATTTAATTAACCAAAAAAGGAGGAATGATGAAGGAAGGATCAAATCACCAGGTGGACATTGAAAGTTGTAAACTTTCAATAGTGTGACTTGTTTCTCTACATTGAGAAAAACAAATGGGTAGATGCCCCTAATTTCTAGCCTATCTTCCTAAAAATTTTCAATGCAACATGATGTATTATTGTTCCTGAGTTATTCTTGAAGAGGCTTTATAAGGGACTCTTTTATTGTAAATAGATCTCTTTTTGACAATCAGAATGAAACTCTGCCCAAATTGAAAGGCATTTTTGAGACTTAGAGCTCATTTTGTTAATCATATTTTGTTATTGGAATAATAAAGCAAGTGATTTTTTGAGTTTTATGTTGTGATATCTTTGTTGTTGAGGAAACTGTTCTTATGTCTTTTTCCTTAATATATCTTCTGTTCTTTTAATTCAACAAGCAGAATTAGTGATAGCAGTCAGGAAGGTGTCCTGAAGAGTCAATTGTTGAGAGACATTGTGCCCCCATAATTGCCTTTAGTGTGTTTTCTTTTCATTTCTATGTAAAGGAATTTGGGATGACTTTGTGCCTTCATTATTCTTCATATCTTACTCTTGAGAAATTTAGGTGGTGACTTTGTGCTGCATCTCGATTTGCTGGTTACTACATCATTGGTTACATTTTGTTGTTACTACCAGGAGTACTCTTATGGTTGGATAAATAGTACTTTTGAAAGAATAGGAGTGCTATCTATCATTTCCCTTGAGTTTTTCCTTTGATCCTCATGCATCATCTCTGAAAAAAGAGAGATGGATGGTTTGTCCTACCCTTGAGTATTATTTTATATATATATATATATATATATATATATATATATCATACCTATAGGGAACCTCCCCTTGATGAGAGGAGAGATCAGTCCCCTTCTAATGTGTCAAACCTACACATTTGGATGATTAATCTTCCTACTTTGGCTAATTAGACCTATTTTGTTTATCAGTATGTTGATTGACAAAATATTCAACCAACAAGGTAGAAACTCTTGAAGCTTCAAGAAACACATGGATGGAGGTCCCAGAACCCCCAAAGATGTCATAATCAATAGTTAGTTTGTAGTTCAATATAAAAATAATAGGATTGGAAAAGGTAACCACTAAGACCATGGTTGGAAGTGAATAATTCACATTTTAGAAGGTTGAACCATGTATTGGTTTAAATCCCATTGGTGGTCGAAGGCCTAGTGAACACCTAAATCATGAGGGGGACATATAATGACTATTTGATGTTCATTCAGCTCAACTCAAAGTAGGTATTAGGGGTATGAAGTAGAGGATAGAAAGCTAGAGTAATAAAAGTAAAACCTAGAGAAGTAGACCATTCTATTGGTCCTAAAAGCAATGATAAAGATATTTGAAGCATATTTCTATGACATTTTCAAATCCTTAAAGTATATGAAGCTAAGGCAAAGTGCATTTACCCAAAAATGTGTGGTATCCAAAGTATTGATAGCCCAATATAAAATTTCAAGTGATAAAATAAAGGAGCTTATCAACATACTAATTGAGGGTAAGATTCCTAGCTTCAAAACCATTCGCCTAGCCCATCTGATCTCAATTATGGGAATAATTGTTAATAATATCCAAGATTTAAGTGCATGGTTAAGTAACCAAAAAATGCTCCTAAGAGATGATGAATAACTGATAAGTAGAATTGAACAACTTCTTAGTATCATGATGGCCAGCCCTACAAAATCTAGCTCCTTAGGTATCATTGATGATGATGAGTTCAAAAATAGATCCACTCTAGTAATGCAAGAATTAAGGATCAAAGGTTAGGGTCAATCTGTAGGTGACAATAATTGAGTCATATGCATGATCTTCACTGCTAAAGATAAGATTGCCAAATCTAGGAGCATCAAGGAAGCCATGGCAAGGAATGACATGGATTTAAATGACTTAGTTGATCGAGAAGATGATTGTCTCTTAATGCTAACTATCAATTTGGAAATGGTCAATGAACAACATTAAAGAGCCATGAAGATTATTTAGGCATAATAGGGGATCCCTTCAGCTGAGGGCCCACTAAATAATTAATGATGGTACATTCTATTTAAAGCCTTATAATATTTGAAAGTGGAATATTATTTTGTAAATGTATATGCTAGTTTGTTAGCATATTTGCCTATAGGTCAGTCTATTTTGGAAAAGGAAATGTATTCTAAAACTGTGTCTAAGGATAGTTGTCCTTATCTTTGTACATGACTAATCTCATGATTGATCGGTATATTACCTTATTCTCTTAGAAAAGGCAGTATTACTATTTTTTGAGAGAGTTTTGATCTAAACTTATATACTTTTAAGCAATTAATATAAGCAAGGAATACTATTTTTTTTCCAAAATTTGTTTAAATCAATTATTACATAGTTTCTCTCTCAATTTCTTGTTCTAAGCCTTGAATTTGAATTATTTATATGAATTTTGAATGTGCATCTTTGATATAGGGTTGCTAATTTGTGATGATGCTAAATTAATTTAATGTTCTTAAATTTTGCTTCATTTTATTTGCTCTGCATTAGGATGTGTAAATGTTATTTGGATGTAATAATAAACCTTTAAGGTGAATTTAGTTTATACTTGTATTCTTTCATGTTTTCCTTAGATATTTTCCTAAGGTATGGTAGGATTTGAGCATCTACTACTTCTCATTATATATTGGTTAAATGCATATTCAGTTGAAATTAAAACCTTGTCATGATGTTTGAGGCAAAGATCAACAATCACATACTTTCTCTCTTACCTACCCCTCCTTTTAGTTCTTTTTTTGACCAAATCACTTTAGTTTATATCCCATTATAAATATTCACTTAGGTTAATATTTAGTATACAAATTTGATCATAATTCACTAAGACCAACATAGATGCTTCAAATTTGCATACATTAAGGACCACAATGGCTCCCAACCATCAATCAATATAAATTTTTGGAATAGTTTAATTTGCTCTACCTCTATTTCACCATAGGTAACTAGATTACCAAAACCTACTAATCATGCTCTACATTCTCAGAATTCTAAAATGAAAAGTGTTATTTAAAAAACTAAGAGCACCTGTGATATACTTAGAGACATAAAAAAATGGCTATATACACACTATTTATCTAGAATGACTATATAATGTATATTCTAGACTGATACCATTTAAATATATATAGACACATTATTGGTCTAGAATAGTTATATATACACTATTGGTATGAAATGGCTATTTATAATATATATATGCTATTAGTCTAGAATGAATATATATATATATATATATATATATATAATCATTTCTTGGTCTAAAACAATTATATATAACCATTATAGACCAATATAATGTATACACATACACATAAACTATTGGTCTAGAATGATTATATATATCCATTCCAAACCAATAGTGTGTGTATATACTTTTGATATGGAATGATTATATATAGATATTCCAAATCAATTGTGTGTGTGTGTGTGTGTGTGTGTGTGTGTGTGTGTGTGTGTGTGTGTGTGTGTGTGTGTGTGTGTGTGTGTGTGTGTGTGTGTGTGTGTGTGTGTGTGTGTGTATTTAAGACCAATAGTCATTCCAGACTAATAAACTTGTGGGTTATACATACATACATATATTCCAGGCCAATACGCACATGGTTGTTTCAGTGTTTATTGGTATGAAATGGATATATATATATATATATATATATATGAATGAAAGAAACACCCACAAATTTATTAGTTTGGAATGGCTATATATATGGATGATTCATATATATATATGTATATATATAAAGCACCCACATGTCTATTAGTCTAGAATACACACATACCCACACACACAAGTGTATGGGTGTTATATGTGTGTGTGTCTATGTATATATACATATACACACATAATATATATATATATATATATATATATAACATACATGTGTTTATATACATACATACATATGAAGTACCCCATACCTATTAGTTTGAAATGGATATACCTATTGGTCTAGAACCAAGAGTACATCTAGATTGTATTCCTTGAATCCATCCCATTTGATGGTGAGTGAATAAATAATATTCTTGGTAACATGTGACATTAATTATTGAATATTAGATTTTTCCACCTAAGATAAAACCATATCTTTGTCATGTAAACATTATTCTTCTACTAAATTGATAATTTGATCTAATTCTTGTTCAAACATGACTTTTGTATCTTGTTCTTGAGATTCTTCCCTAATAAGTCTGTATAACTCAATTTGAGCTTTAGACAGAGATAATTTTTATTTTTATATTCATTCTTTACACCATTGTAATCTATAATGATCATGTAGGATTAATGTCTATTAACCCTATCTTAAAGAGTGAGTCTTTGAAAAGTAAGGATTTGTTACTACAATATTTCCTTTAAAAGTTTTTCTTGGGATATTTTCAAAGTATATTGTTTCTCTATTTTATTTATCTATCTAAGAAGATCAATTCTAGTTTTGGTTAAGTATATAAGAGTCTCATCATACATTTTTATTAAAATTTCAAGATATTGAGACAAATCTAGTGCATCAAGAAAAGGAAGTATTGTATTCATATGGATTTGAAATCAATATTTATTTGAGAGGTATGAGGAGTCTAGCAAAAAATGATTGATATTTATATTATGCTCCTCTATACTAATATCAAAGTAATATATAATGTATGATTCATAATTGAGCTCATCCTTAGTGATCAATACATATTCATATTTTTAAAGACCATTTGCATTGAAAAAATTAACCTTATTAGGTTTTCTTTACTTGTTTGGGCACTTATTGGTATAATGTTCCCCTTGGTAGATAAAACACTTGATAATATTTTTCTAAAAGCCACACTTCATTTTTCTAAATATTTTATTAGGTTTGTATTTAGATAAAAACCTTCTTCTTCTATCAAATTTATATTTCCATGGCTTATGGGATTGTGGAGGACAATGACATGCAAATTATCACCTTTTTTATTTTCTTAACATAATTATGGTATTGTCTATAATTAATACAACGAAAATCCTCTTCTTGAATCTTACAAAACTTAACACCTATTTCTTTATAAACTTTAAAGGTATCCTTATGTTTCTTTTTTATTTACATAACTTCTCATGGATGCCCCTAATATTCTGATTTATTCTAGAAAATGACATTTATTTAAATTCTTCACCAATTACCTCTTTGTACTTATTAAAAAAGTATTTTGGAAGGGATTATAGATATTTAATCTTATAGGAAATATTATGGATATCTCCTGAATTATTAAATAACCCTTCCATGTAACACATGTAGTCTTTGAGCCTATTCATATCGCATAACTAAAATTTCTTAAATTTAATGCTATTCATAGCCTTATCATTGCAAAGAGTGCCAATTTTTTTTACAATCAGAGCATTTCACAAAGTTGTTATTGGATTATCATGATTAACAATAACTTGATCACTATTGGGATGTACCAAACCATTCGTTGATAATTTCTATAAAACCATTAGCCAATTTTTTTGTAACTTCCCTAGAATTTTTTCTATAGGATATCAACTGGGAATTATCCCATGCCAACATGGCATGAATCATTTGTTTTCTTTTAGAAAGAGACATATGAAAATATCCAAATAAATGGTTGAAGATTTAATGTTCAAATCTGGACTTCTTATGGATTTTTGGAAGATCCATTATAATCGATATATATTGATTTTGCTTCATGGGAAACTTTAATTTTGGTGATACTAATCTGGAAAGGCTTATCTACACATAAATTTATTTCTGAAAATCTCTTTGATCATAGTTTAATTGATTATTTCTTCATCTTTTGAACATTTTTCTAAGTATTGATACTTTCATTGAAAGTTAATAGAGGATTCTCTAATTATGTAGGTCATCCTGATGATTATAGTGGTTGGGACTAATGATGGCTAATATGTTACACTATATTAGGTATGAGAGCAATATTTGGTGACTAATTTACTATTTATCTAATAAGACTATCAGTCATACTTGTAATCCTTGTGATGTCATTTTGGGTGCTATCATGATTACTAATTAAAGAGTCAATTTTAGGAACTTTTAAGTCCATCTCTATTCCAACATCATTTATTCTAGAATCAATATGACTATGTGCGTTTTAAATCATTTGTTCTATTTTTATACATCACTAATATTTTGAATGATCTAATCTTTTTTATATGTGATTAGTCAGTAGCTAGTTTTATCCTTGATGAATCTTTGTTTTATTACATATTTTACTATATTGGTATCAGAGTCAAGACTATTCTTATATTTGTAACTCTTCTATATCAATCAATAAAATTTATCTATAATTTTGAATTCATGTTCACATTGTCTTCCCTATGAAATACTACACTTTTATGTTCTATCATTATCCATATTGTTAGTGATAATAGTGAAGGGAATGGGTTGTTGAAGGCATGGAAACCATTGTTGAAGTTGTTTAGTAGTGATGATAATCAACATCATGGATGTTTCAAACAAGACAGCGTCTAATAGTATATGTACTATCAATGCAACATTTTTATAAATATCACTTGGTTCTTTATTTATTATTAATGAATCTTATATTTAGAATAAAGTAATTAAAGTCATAAATGGAGGTTACCTAAACTTAAATTTGATTAATTTTATGATAAATTTTCTACTTTTCATTTGTTTTCCAAAACTAATATCAAGGTCTCAAAAAATGTCCTAAAGTTTACTCAAAATGATGATTATAAATATAATTTAGAGTTATTATCTAATAAATAAATAAAATAGTGTAATAATTACTAAAAATATAAATTCCTTCACATAGGAGCCATTTCAGTTGGTGGTTTCCCTTTGTTCAAGCATTGCATTAATGTTAGTATATTAGCCTATGCTTTAGACAATTGTCATACAAATTTTATATCCTATCTAAATACTAATATTAAGACTAGTTTACATGATGGTCTTATTTATTTCACATATTACCCCAACTATCCTATGGTTATTCATGACGAATCCAATATGAATAAATTTTTGAAAATATTTTTGAAAACACATGGACTTGAGATGATTAAAGGATATTGCTTTCTAGTAGTACAATATAAGGCTATGTATATGATCACAAATATACTCAACCCTACTATTAAACATGGTCCTACTCAAGTAAAAATTAAGGTATATCATTCTAATGAACACAATCATATTGTGCCTATAGAAATCATTTTGTGGTCTAAACTCAAAATCACTAGCAAATGGATAAAAGACATTGATTTTATGTAGAAGCCTAGAAAGTCCCTATATTTTGCCACATCTATAAAAGACCTACCAAACAAGTCTGTAATCATATTATCCTCTTAGACATAAGTAGGGTATGTGGGTGATTCATATATATATATATATATATATATATATATATATATATATATATATATATATATATATGAATCACTCACACTCTTATTATATATCCATTCTAGATGAGTAGACACATGGGTGTTTCATATATTAATGAAGCACCCACATGCATATTGGTATAAAATGAATATATGGATCACACACATACCTATTGGTCTACAATGGATACACACACACACACACATACATGTATGTATGTATGTATGTATGTACATACATACATAAATATATGTATACATGCATACATATATTTATGTACGTTTGTATATACATACATACATGTTTGTGTGTGTGAATTACTCAAATGCCTATTATCTATATAAATCACCAAAACTATTAGTATATAGCCATTCTAGATCAATAGGTATCTAGGTGCTTTATATATATATGAAGCACCCATGTGTCTATTGGTATGAAATGTCTACATATATGTAATGACCTAAGTTTGTGTGCTCTATTTTAAGTCTTTAGCATTAATGGTTGTACATTTGTTTACTACTTGAAAAATTTCTTATATATGTTAGTAATTATTGACCTATTATTGGATGATACCAAGACTTTTTTTCAAGATATTATTATGATATGTTGTATATTAGACATGTTTATGATTTCAGGGATGATTTGATTCAGTTCATTATAGAATTGATTTGTGAAAATTAAAATTGAAATTATTTGTCATATTTAATATATTATTTTTTGTTTAGATACTATTTATGTATCATTTTGATGATTATAAGAATAGGGAAAGGAAAATGAGCTAGGTTAGATTTGGTACTCTATTAAAGAGCCAATTTTAGGAACTGGTAAGTGTAGCTCTATTCCTACATCATTGATTCTAGTATTAGTTTGACTATGGGACTTTTGAATCTTTTATTCTATTTTTTATACATCACTGATCATTTAAATGATCTAATATCTTCTATCTGTGATTAAGTAAGTAGATTTTTATATCCTTATTGTTAAATCTCCATTATTTTGTATCTTGTATTGTATTGGCATCACAACTAAGTCTATCCTTATATCTACAACTCTTCTATATCAATCAATAAAATTTATCTATATTTCTAAATACCTATTCACATAGTCCTCCCTGTGAAATACTATACTTTTGTGTTCTAGCATTATTCATACTATTAGTGATAATAGTGAAGGAAATGGTTTTTTAAAGGTGTGGAAGCCTTTATTGAACCTATTTAGTAGTGATGATAATCAACATCATAGATCTTTCAAAATAGAGAATGTCTAGTACTCTAGGTACTATCGATGTAACATTTTTAGAAATATTACTTGGTTATCTATTTCGTATTAATGAATATTTTATTAAAATAGAATAAAGTAATTTTAGTCCCAAATAGAGGTTACCTAAAATTAAAGCTGATGACATTTATCATAAATTGTATGTTTTTCATCTATTTACCAAAACTAATATCAAGGTCTTAGAAAATGTCCTAAAAGTTACTCATAATGATGATTATAAATATCATTTATAGTTCTTATCTGATAAATAAATCAAACGCTGCAAGATTCAGCAAAAATATAAATTTATTCACATAGGAGCCATTTTAGTTGGTGTTTTTCCTTTGTGCAGGCATGGTATTAATGTTAGTTTATTATCCTGTAGTTTGGAAAACTACCATACCTCTTTTATAGTCTATCTAAATACTTCTACTTAGATTAGTTTACATGATAGTCTTACTTATTTCACATATTACTCCAATCATCCTATGTCTATTCATGAGGAATCCAATTTGAATAAAGTTTTGGAAATATTTTTTCAAACATATCAACTTGAGATGATTGAAGGATCTTTCCCTATAACAATACAATATAAGGTCATGTATAAGATAACTAATACACTCAAACCTAATGTTTAAAAGGGTCCTAATTATGGAAGAGGCATGGTGTGTTAATCTATTTAACACAACCGTTTGTGCTTGCAAAAACCATTTCATGGTCTGAACTCAAAATCCCCAACAATGATAGTAGAAACTAGTTTATTGGTAAAGCCTAGAAAGTCCCTATCATTTTTCACATCTGTAAAATACCTATCAAATAAATATATAATCATATTTTCCTCTTAGACATCAAACATGTAGGTGGGTGATTCATATATATATATATAATAGGCATATGGGTCATACCAATAGATGTGTGGGTGCTTCATATATATATATATATATATATATATATATATATATATATATATATATATATATATATATATATATATATATATATATATATATATATATATGTCATGACCTTAGTTTGTGTGCTCTATTTTATGTCTTTAACACTATTGGTTGCATATTTTTTTACTGCCTGACATATTTCTTAGCTATGTTAGTAACTAGTAAACTACTATTGGATGATACCAAGACTCTATTTTTAGATATTATTATGATATGTTACATAATAAACATGTTTATATTGTTAGGGATGATTTGATTTAGTTCATTATAGAATTGATTTATGAAAATGAAAATTGAAATTATTTGTCATATTTGATATATTAGTTTTTGTTCAGATACTACTGATGTATCATTCTGATTATTATATGAACAAGAAAAGGAAAATGAGCTATGTTAGATTTGGGGCTTAATTAAAGAGTAAATTTTAGGAACTTATAAGTGTAACTCTTTTTATACATCATTGGTTTTAGTATCAATCTGACTATGGTGCTTTTGAATCTTTTATTCCATTTTTTCTACATCACTGATCTTTTAAATGATCTTATATTTGATATCTATGATTAATTCAATACCTTTTGGTATCCTTGTTTTTTAATATATATTATGTTACAACTTGTATCATATTGGTATCAGAGCCAAGTCTATCCTTATATCTATAACTCTTATATATCAATCAATAAAATTCGCCTATATTTTTGAATACCTATTTGCATAGTCTTCCTTGTGAAATAATACACTTTTATGATCTGAAATTATACATAATATTTGTGATAATATCAAAAGGAACGATTTTTTGAAGGTGTGGAAACCATTGTTTAACTATTTACTAGTTATGATAATAAACATCATAGATCTTTCAAATCAGACAATGTCTAACACTCCAAGTATTATCAATGCAACATTTTTACAAATATTACTTGGTATTTATTTCCTATTAATGAATCTTATGTTGAAATATAATGAAGTAATTCTAGTCCTAAATAGAGGTTACCTAAACTTAATGTTGACAAAGTTTACGATAAATTGTTTACTTTTCATCTATTTACCAAAACTAATATCATGGTCTCAAAAAATGTCCTAAAGTTTATTTATAATGATGATTATAAATATCATTTATAGTTCTTGTCTGATAAAGAAATTAAACAATGCAAGAGTAAAAAAGTATATAAATTCCTTCACATAGGATCCCTTTAGTTGTTGTTTTCCCTTTATTCAGGCATGATATTAATGTTAGTTTGTTGTCCTATGCTTTAGATAATTGTCATACCACTTTTACAACCTATCTAAATACTGCTATTTAGACTAGTTTACATGACGGTTCTATTTATTTCACATATTACCCCAACTATCCTATGGCTATTCATGAGGAATCCAATATGAATAAAGTTTTGAAAATATTTTTGTAAATACATCAACTTGAGATGATTGAAGGATATTTACCTCTAGCAATACAATATAAGGTTATGTATAGGGTCACCAATACAATCAACTCTACTATTAAGCATGGTCCTACTCATGGCAAAAACGTGGTGTGTTGATCTAATGAACACAACCATATTATGCTAGAAAAAACATTTTTTGGTTTGAACACAAAATCCCCAGCAAATGGATAATAAACACTAATTTAATGCAAAATCCTAGAAAGTCCCTATATTTTTCCACATCTATAAAATACCTACCTAATAAGTCTGTAATCAAATTTGCCTCTTATACATCAAGCAGGCAAGTGGGTGATATATATATATATATATATATATATATATATCACCTACACTCTTATTATATAGCCATTCTAGACTAATAATCTCTCTCTCTCTCTCTCTCTCTCTCTCACACACACACACACACACACACATATTTATGTATTTAATACAATAGAGCACACAAACTGAGGTCATGACATATATATATATATATATATATATATATATATATATATATATATATATATATATATGTCATGACCTCAGTTTGTGTGCTCTATTGTATTAAATACATAAATATGTGTGTGTGTGTGTGTGATTATTAGTCATGACATATATATATATATATATATATATATATATCCATTTCATACCAATAAATGTTTGGGTACTTCATATATATATATATATATATATACATACATATATATATATATATACATATATATATATACACACACATATATATATATACATATATATATACATACATATATATATATACATATATATATATATATACATATGTATATACATATACATATATATATATATACATATATATATATATATATATATATATATACCTTATTCCCCTGTTGATGCACCTAAATGTGTTAGCATGTTCATATAGTGTTTAAGATACACTTTTCATTTATATATTCTCATAATCCATTGTATGAGTTATTATTTGTGATAATCCTATTATCCTTGGTGGAATAGAGGTAGAATAGGTTGACTATTTTAAAAATTTATTAGTTGGTGGTTGGGATCCACCATGGCTTAATAGTTAATCTTTGATTTTTAAAATGATCTATATTATTTAAAGTGAATTATGTTCAAAATTAAGTCTAAATCTAAAGCAATATGAATATTCAAAATGAATCTAATCTAAGGTGAATTGATAAAAAAGGAGCAAAAAGAAGGGTATGGAAGAAAAGGGAGGTGTTGCTGATATTTATTTCAAACATTATGATAAAGTTCTAATTTCTTCTGAACATGCATTTAACCAATGTGCAATGTGAAGTAACATAAGCTCAAATCCTATCACACATCATGTAAACATCTAAGAAAGGTAAGTAAAGATGCAAATATGAACAAGATTCACTTTTAGAATTTTATCCCTATAAGCAAGTAGCATTATCCTAGGTGTAAGAAGAGAAAGGAAAGTGAAGTAAACCTAAGAAATTTCAACTAATATAACATTAGCACAAATTAGAAACTCTACATTTAAATATGCACATTGAAAATTCATTAGAACTATTCAAATATGAAGATAAGATCAAAAAATTGAAAGAGAAACCATGATAAAAATTCACATACGAAAATGTGGACAAACTTTGTAGAATTCCTTGCATATATTAATTTGCTCAAAAGTTACAAATAGTTTTTTTGGCTTCAAAAACTCTCTCATCTTAAAATTGGCAATACCTCTTTATATTGACCATTCATGAGGTATGTTAGTCAGGAATGAAAAATTACATTTGTAAATATGTCTAGGATAGTTTTCCTTTCTATTACATTCTAGAATAAATGACCTTTTCCAATATCCTAACCTATAGGCAATGTATTTCACAAGCTATACATGCCTTTAAAAAAATAATATTCCATTTCAAAAATATATAATGATAGTTACAAAATAATATTCCTAATCCAACTAACTTTGGGACCCTGGTGATGCTACATCCTTTTGATTTCCTTGTAGGATCTTCATTCTATAATGTTTCTCATAGATCAGCTAGATGTCAACAATGGGTCTCATGAACAGATCTTTTTCTTGATCTCCTAGGTTACTGAGATCTTTCTCATCTCTCTTCAAATCTTGTATGATGCTCCCAACATCTACTATCTTCTCCTCAAACAAAAATAGGCCCATGATCTTATTATCAGCCCCTATCTTCCCTTGACCTTGGTTCCTCACCTCTTGCATGAATTGAGAGGTTATATGCTTGAAATCCTCATTAGTAATAAGGCCCAAAGGACTAACAAAGGTGGGATATTTAATTAAGATGTCCAACATGAGTAGCATTTTATCTTTCTTCTATTTGAGGTCCTTGAAAATGTCCTCCATTTACCTAGACCAACTGATCAAGGCTTTGATTTTGTCCATTAATATAGCCATAGACATATTTAAATGGGCTAGGCTAACTATCCTAAATTTAAGGACTTGATTCTTGGTCAAGGCTTTAATCAAGTCTTTCACTTGATAGCTTAAAGGTTGGCATTAGCCAACTTGTCTTATAGCCATGTAATTTTGCTTAATCATTACCTCTTTTTTAGTTATAACTAACTTTAAGTAATTGAATAAGTTAATCATGGTGTCCTTAAATAGCTTAAATCTATCTTCTTGGATTGATAAGATGGAAATCTCTTCTAAATTATTTTATTATTGCATCATGCCTTTGATGACAACCTATGATTAATCAGATTATGCTTAAGCTAGCTTTAATGTGTCTTATTTAAAGATAAGAACCTAACCAAGCCTCTATCTTTCCACTGGAGTCAAACTAGTGAATGGTTACACTATTTTTAAAGGTGAAATCCTCTCCAACAATCATGGCTTTCTTTTTTGTCACTCTTTCCAAGTTGGTGGTCAATAGATTAAATTAAACCCCCACTAATGATTGAATCACATTTGGAGTTGGGGTTTCTATTTGTGCTCCACCTGATGCTCCTAGGGAAACCATCCTTTTCTCTTTTTCCTTTCAGAGACACAATCCATGGCTTAAACTCTTCATGTTAGAAGTATAATAATTGAGAGGTGAGTGAATTAGTGAGAACATATATTTCAATTTCAATTATAATTATTTCAAACTATTAAAAAATCATCACGTATCAACTTGATCAATCAATATTAACAAGAGATCTCATTCATTCAATTCATACACAAGATCAAACACATAACACATAGTTCCTATGGAAAACCATCATGGAGAATAAAACCCACTCTTAAGACTATAACACATGGAATACTTGTCATATAATAAATTACAAAAAAGAGACTAGTCAACTCCTTTAGACTAGAAAACCTTGATCAAATCCTTATGACCAAAGGAATTTAGTCAAACACTTATTTCACAAGGAGCAACTACCCCTAAAAAAGGTCACATCCTTTAGACCCTCATTTGAAATGAACATCTCCACATTAGTATTGATGTATTCAACACCTAATGATGGTTTTATGATTCTCTAACCACTACATAAACTCCATCTCTATCTCATACAAGCCTCTCACATAGGCATGCCATAATCTCTCTCCTTCTTCACTCAAACTATCCTCATATGCACACTCAGACGTATTCACATATCCTCAAACTACAAGAACACTAATATAACATAAAAAACATGACCTACATGTCATACATATTCAATAAAATATTATTCTCATCAACACATCAATAAGCACACTACCTATCCTCTCTTCTTCTCATACTCCTCTCACATAAGCCTTGCACACATTTATGTCAAGTCTCTCATAAAAATCTAGAAATTGTCACATTTAGTTTCACTATTTATAGAACATTCATGAATTATTATGTCCATAATCTTCCTTTTTATCCAAAACACATGCATTCACCATTAAGGCATTTATCATGGATCACACTTAAGCACAACTCTCTTTCAAATAGGCCTAAGTCACCTTTTATATCCTATGATGACCCATTCACCTCTTTGACACTTCTTTGAAAAAACTAAGTATCACAAAAATAGTCTACAACATATGTACCCATGACACATGATCTATAGGTCCCATTTAAGTGACAAAAACCATTATAATACCCTTATATTTAATTACAAATATCTCAAACACCTCTCTATACACATAGTCACCATGAATGAATACACAATCACCTTCTTAGTAATTGTTCATAATGAATATGAATTTTTCAAACATATAAATACCAAACAAATCATCAACAAAGATTCTAAAATATTCTAAAATATCTAAATAATCATGAGACATCGAACTACCATTAGAACGAGCTTAAATACCCTTCTTGGGTTAATTTTAGAACATGCACAAACACACAATCAACTTTAAACCTCAATATATTTGACTGTACACACTTTAAAATATTCAAATATATATTTAAAAATGAAACTTAGAGTCCTCTACAAATTTTATTTTTACACCATGAGAAAAATTTTCATAAATTGAAAGATATGGCCCAAAAAGTAGACACTGGTATTTCCTTTATTAAATTCAAATATTTAAATCCAAACAGTCATAGTTAAACTTTGAACACCATGTCCCCATCTCATGTCCTTGATACTTATATTAAATACACACATTCAATATTATTTTAACTTTAACACATAGAAAACCATTTACCAAATGTTAAAATTCAAACACTTGGCCTCATCTCATGCAATATTGCAATCTTGATCACACATGCTCTGTCGATCTCTTCAAGATTATCCTTGCTTTAACAATGCTAGACAACTATCACTTTGACCTCTTGAATTTAATATGCACCATTGATCTTGATTAGTAAAAACACCTAATCATCTTTGATCCTTGGAAGAAGCTCAGTATTTATCTTTTCTTGATGTTAAAATTCAAACACTTATCCTCATCTCACTGCTTCTTGACACTTTAGAACAAACATGCTTTGTTGATCTTTTTATAAGGAGCTTGATATTTATCTATGTTAAACATTAGACACCTTGAAATCATCTCAATAAATATAGATCATTATATCAATCTGTATGATCACCTATGAAGCATTATATCTCCATTTTTTCATGATCTTTAACATCGTACAAAATAGACTAAGTATGGGAAACATTTCTATCTGCCTAGAAGGCCAAATTTGGACCTAAATAATTTTTTTTGTGCTTAGATACATTATCTAAAATTTGGACCATAGGATATAATAACATAGGAGAATCCAACCATGTGTCAAAATAATATTGAAACCTTTTTTCATGCAAGATATAATTCCATTAATTTGCTCACTCAGATTTATCTACCATAGAGCCAACTATGTCAATCAACTACCCAGAAGACCAACTTTAAACATGCATATCTTTTGACGCACTTTATTGCATGACCTAAAATTTATCATATATCAACTAGGCACAAAATTTACCAAAATCATATGATCAAATTATCTTAAAACATCCACACATGTGAGATATGTCATCATTAAAATTCTTACTTGGCTCTTTCTTAACTCATCCAAATTTGGCTAAGTATGGGAAAACATTGTCAAACTACCAAGGAACCCAACTTTGCAATTGAATATATTTTATTATACTTAGTTGCATGACCTTATATTTAGTGTATATTAACTAAGTACATATTTGATCATAGCCATATGACCAACTCCTCTTGAAACATTCACATGTGGTAATGGTGATGTCAACAAACTACCTACTTAGACTTTCTATCACTAGACCCAAAATATCTAGATGATAACAATGATCAACCAGATAAAATATAATCATGTACACAAGAAATCAAAACATATAAAAAATCCTATAGTACCCCTTGTACATTCTCAATACTCCATACTCATCCCTAAATATCTCTAGCCATGCCAAAATTGAAGATCAACCAAGCCTCCTTCAAGCATACTCAGACAAACACATTACACACTTTGTCATTATCACTTAGAATATCAAGGTACTTCATCCACTCATCTAGAAACCATCATGAAATAACCTTGACATCATTGAAAAATATCCCCCTTTATCATTGATGTCAACAACCATGATATAAAAATAACAACTCATCTTCCTTCTCTCTCTTCAAGCACTCCCACAATAGGAAATTTCTCCCCCTTTGATACAATGACAAAGTGGGCACCAAATGATTCTAAAGACCTCAAAGTACCATCAATAGGAAATTACCATCATATAAATATGATAAAAACTCCCCCTTACCTTGATCCTACCTCTTTTTATCTTGACAACTTTCTCTTGCTACATGCCAACACTCTCGTCAATAAAGCACTACAACCAATGAAGATAAAACACACACAAAACACTAAAATATGATGTAACTCACCAAAAAAAATTTAAATGGACTCCCCCTAAAATTTTTGAGCCATTTAATCACTTCAGCATCTTCATCTCTCCATATAACATGAAGAACCACCATACAAGCTTGTTATCCTTCTCTTTCAAGACACTTCCATGACCAGCAACTCTGCTTCTACACTATGGCTTTTTTACAAAGATCTAGAAAAAACTCATGAACTTGTTGTTCCTCCTTAACCAAATAAATTATATTGATTCATATATAAATAAATGACACCCAAGATTTATCTTAGATACTCAAATGTAGCTTTTAACAATGGTTTAGTCATAATATATGTAAGTTATTATTTTGTAGGCAAATGTTCCAACCTAACACTTTGAATAATCACTTGTTCTCTCAAAATATGGCATATAATATGAATATTATTGGATTTTAAGTGCATAACAAGATTATTTGAGATACTAATTGCACTAGTATTGTCACAATAAATAAGACAATGTATATTTTATCTTACCCTATAATCCTTCAAAGTTTATTTCATCCATATGACTTGTGTGCAACAAGAGGTAGCTGCTATATACTCAAATTTTTTAGTAAATATGGACACTAAGGATTGCTTCTTTCTTGGCCAAGATACAAAGAATTCCCCCATGAAGAAGACCCCGCCACTGGTACTCCTCCTATCATCCACACATCTTGCCCAATCTACATCAGTATATGATTTCAAATAGAATTATTTACTCCTAAGATACCATAAACCATACTCTATGGTTCTTTTGACATATCTCAATATCATTTTTATTTATTTTAAGTGATATTATCTAGGGTCAACTTTAAACCTTCCTAAAGACCCACTTATTACATGATATCATGCCTAGAAGCAGTATAGTACAAAAGACTTCCATTCATGGATATGTACAAAGTTTGATCGACTTTTAGTGAGTCATCCAATTTACTTAACTTGTATCTTGTGATAATTATATTACCCATTGGATCCCAATCCATCATGTCAAACTTCTTTAACACATACTTGATGTATTTATCTTGTGAAATGAATATCCCTACATAATGTTGATTAATCTACAACCCTAAGAAGAAAGATAGTTCTCCCAATATTGACATTTCAAACTCAATATTCATAGTACCTAAACATTCTCTACTCATTTTATCATTTTTAGATCCAAAAACTATGTCATCAACATATACAACAACTATCAATTGATGATTTCCTTCTATCTTAATGTACAAATTAATATTAAAGTAACCCCTTTTAAAACCTTGACTCAAAAGATACTTATATAACCTATCATACCAAACTATAGGAGCTTGTTTAAGACGATATTGATCCTTCTTTAGTTTACACACAAAATATTGATTACTTGACATGAATTATCCTTTAGGTAACTCAATGTATACTTCTTATTCCAAGTTGCCATTCAATAATGCATATTTCACATCCATTTGATATACCTTAAAACCTTTGAAACTAAAATATGCAAATAAAAGTATAATTACTTCCATTCTTTCCATATGATAAAAATTCTCATCAAAATATATTCCTTCAACCTAACATATCCTTTACACACCAATCTAGCCTTGTTCCTTGTGACTTATCCTTTCTCATTCATCTTGGTTTTGAAAACCCACTTGGTAGTTATCACTTATTTTTATCTTTTATCCTAGGAACTAAGTCCCATGTTTCATTATTTTCTAATTGATCAATTTCTTCATCCATTTCATCATTCCAAATTTCATATTTACTAAATTCCATTAATGTTTTAGGTTCAATCATGGATATTAGAGATAAGTCTTATTGATTTTGATTGATCAACATTTTCCTTCTAGTTTGCAGCCTTGCACCAATATTTCCAATAATTTGAGAGATTGGATGATATTTATAGATTCTTCTAGATGTAACTTTAGAATCTTGTCTTTCTTCCTCCTCTTCATCTTCATAATTTGTTTTAATGGATAACTCATCATTATTTGTAATAGAATTCTAAATTGAGTTACTTGCTTATAATTTTAGCTTCTTGACTCTACTTGTCTCATATAACCTTACATTTGAACTTTCAACAATCTTGTGAAGTGTCTTTTTGAAGCACCTATATGCATTACTAATAGAAGAGTAACCTAAGCAGATGCCCTCATCACACCTTGAATCAAATATTACAAAATTATCATCTCTTTTGATGAAGCACCTGCTCCTAAACACTTTAAAATGTTTGACATTAGCTGCTATATTCTTCCATAAATCATTAGGATTATTATCACCATTTACTATAATTTTACACCTATTTAGGATGTAAACTAAAGTTTTGACTACCTCTTACCAATAATCATCTAATAGTTTATAATCTTGAAGCATCGTTATACTCATATTTTAAATAGTCATATTCTTCCTTTCAACAACACCATTTTATTGTGGTGTTCAAGTAGCAGAATAATATCTCCTTATCCATTTTTTTTCATAAAAATCATCAAATTAATTGGACCAAAATTCACCTCCTTTGTTTTATCTTACACACTTGATCTTTAACCCTTTATCATTTTCTACAAGCACTTTGAATGCCATAAATTTTTCAAAAGCTTCTAATTTTTCTTTAAGAAAAAATATCCAAGTCATCCTAGTAAAATCATCAATGGGAAGCATGAAGTAGATATTACCTTGAATACTTTGGGTTATCATAGGTCCACAAATATTCATGTAGATCAAATCTGATGGATTTATAGTGGATAAATCCTTGGATTTGTATCTTATTTTAGTTTTCTTCCCATGAAGACATGCCTTGCAAAGAAATGAAGACTCTTAAAAATATTGGGCATATGCCTTACCAATCCATTTTAACTGATATTTATCATATTATCAAAATTTATATGTTCAATAATTCTATTCCGAAGATATATTTATTCCATTTAACTCATAAAACACTCCTCATTATTGGATTCATGGAATACATACATGATATTATCTATTTTATAAACATTTTTAACTAATTTTTCATCCTTTATTACTTTACATACATCATCATGAAAAGTTACAACATTTATTTGTTTACAAATTTGACTAACACTTAAAATATTATGTTTCAAACCTTCTACATATAAGACATTCTTAGTTCTAGAATGACTATTATCCAAACTCACAGTACCTTTTCCAACTATGTTAGCAAATTTGTTGTCACCAAATATCACTGAACCAGGATTGGTCTTCCTAAGAGAGATAAACTTGTTCTTATCTCTTGTCATATGATTTGAGCATCCACTATATATGAACCATCTCTTATTCCCATCTTCTTGAGTATGTAAGGCTACTTGAACAAACATTGACTCTTCCTTTGGAGGATAGCTTGAGCCCTTTTCTTCTTTAACTTAGACTTAGTTTTATTGAACCATTTAATGGTGTCAATGATCTATATATCCTTTTTATAAAAATATTGTTTGTATTTATTGGATATGTGAACTTGTTGGTTAAAATTTTAGCATATGAGACTCCTTTTGATCTTTAGAAAGAGAACAAAATCCTTATATCTATGACCAAATAGATTGTAGGATAAGTAATACCCATTGAAGAAATTATTCATGTTTGCCACTCTTTTCTTTTAACCATCATCAATCAATGGATTTTTATTCTTGATCCTTTTGGTGGAGCTAAAATCCATTTTATCCTTAGATAAAAGCACATCTGATTAAGTTATGACTTTATTTTCATATTGTTCCATCCTTTTATTGAGACCTTTACTCACCATGACCTACAAATTCTTGATTGTTGCCTCTAGATCTTATACTTGGGTCTTCACATCATCCATCCTTGCATTGACATTTGATAAAGCACATAATAGTTTATATTAAAGATAAGACATAGTCTCTTTATCATCCATTGTAACTTTGATCACCTTATAGTGGTTAAAATTACAATAAGGATCTTCTTTGATACCAATTGTTAGAGGTACAATCATTAAAAGGAGGGAAGGTAAATAAGTGAGACTAGATATTTTAATTTAATTTTAATCCTATAAAACTATTAAAAAATCAACATATATCAACTTGAACAATAAATATTAACAAGAGAGCTCATTCATTCAATGCATACACAAGATCCAACACATAACACATAGTTCCTTTGGGAAACCTTCATGGAGAATAAAATCCACTCTCAAGCCTATAACACATGGACTAATTATACTATAAAAAATTAAAAAAAAAAGATTATTCAAATCCTTTATACCATAAAACCTTGATAAAATACTCTTGACCAAAGGCATTTAGTGAAATACCTATTTAACAAGGATCAACTACCCCTAAGGAAGATCAAGTCTTTTAGACCCTCCTTTGAAACGAATACCTCCACCTTAGTACTAATGTACTCAACACCTAATGATAGATCTCTAATTATCTAACCATTTCACCAAATCCCTCTCTATCTCATACAGGTCTCTCATATAGGCATGCCATAATCTCTCTCCTTCACTTAAACTATCCTCATATACACATTCAGACCTCTTCACATATCCTAAAAATATAAAAGAACTAATATAACATTAAAAACATGACATAAAATTCATACACATATTGAACAAACTATTATACTCATCAACACATCGACATACACACTACCTATCCTCTTTTCTTTGTATACTCCTCTCACGCAAGCCTTGCACACATCTCCCTTAAGTTTCTCACACAAATCTAGAAACCATCACATCTAGTTTCACTATTTATAGATCATTCATGAATTATTATGTCTAAAATATTTCTTATTGGCCATAACACATTCCTTCAACCTTAAGGAATCTAACATGGATTACACTTAAGCACAACTCTCTTTCAAATAGGCCTAAGTCACATTTTAGGATCTATGATGACCCATTCACCTCTTTGACACTTCTTTGATCAAAATAAGAATCAAAATAACACTTTAAAACACATGGAACCATTTTAAATGATCTATATGTCCCATTTAAGTTACAAAAAACATCATAATACTCTTTTATTTAAGTATAATTACCTCAAATACCTCTCTATACATGCAGTCACCATGAATGAAAACATAATCACCTTCTTAGAAATTGTTCATACTGAATATGAATTCATTAAATATTTAAAGACCAAAAATATTATCCTCATGGAGTTTAAAATACTCCCAAATAGCTAAATCATCATGAGACATCAAAATAACATTAGAATGAGCTCAAATACCCTTCTCGAGTTACTTGTAGAATATGCATGAACATACAATCAACTTTGAACCTCAATATCTTTTACTTTACACACTTTCATATCTTCAAATCTATATTTATATATTCACCTTGGAGTCTTGTACAAATTTAATTTTAACACCATGAAAAAATTATGCATAGATTGAAAGATATGGCCTAAAAACCAAACACTAGTCTTTCCTTTGTTAAATTCAAATATTTAAATCCAAATGATCATAGTTAAAATTTAAACACCACGTCCTCATATCAAGTCCTCATTGATTATATTAAAAATTCACCATCCATATTATTCAAACTTTAACATATATTTCACCACTTCCCAAATGTTAAACTTTGAACACTTGGCCTCATCTCATGTAATCTTGCAATCTTGATCACACACATTTTGTCAATCCATTCAAGTTTGTACTTGCTTTAACAATGATAGAAAACTATCACTTTGACCTCTTAAATTTAATATGAACCATTGATCTTGATTATTATGAACACCCACTCATCATTTATCCTTGGAAGAAGCTTGGTATTTATCTGTTCTTGATGTTAAAATTTGAACACTTATACTCATCTCATTTCTTCATGACACTTTGGAACAAACATGTGTTGTAAATATTATCATTGATGTCAAATGTCTAGCATTATTGGTGATAAAGGCCCCATTGAATTTAATGATGTTTATAATAGTTATATCTTGGCTAATGTGTGTTAATATTTATTTAATATTAATGAATATATTTTTGGTTTCATATAAGACAAAAGAAGGGCCCATGGAGAAGTCAAAGAGTCATAGGGTAAAGAAAAAAGAAGAATGGGATGCATTTTCCCATGAAGATTCAACCTGGGGAATTTCAAGAGTCACCAAGTGAAGACAAAAGTGGAAGGGCACAATTTTTCATGAAGGGACATTTTGAGGAATATGAAAAGTCACCAAGATAAAGACAAAAGAGGAAAGGACACTTTTTCTTATGAAGGGTCACCACATGACTTTTCAAAGGCAAGGATATGAAGGGTTATACAAGTTTGGCACCATTTTCCATGATGATTGAAGGGTCAGAAAGGGGGAAGGCCAAAGGTCATTTGGAAAGCTATAAATATAGGCTTGAGAAGCAATTTATAATGTGTGAGATAGAATTTTATTTGAGATAGTAATATCTAGCTTAGAAGAGAAATGGGAGAGATGAGTATGATTTGTATTTTTTATATCTAGGTTAGAAGAGCAAAGGTGAGAGAGGAAAGAGATATTATAATGAACTATCATTTTTTGAGATAGAAACATTGAGAGATAGTTGTGTGGTATACACAAAGGGGTTGGTGCTCATGAATTATTGTTGTGTTGGTGCTCAACAAAGGGGTTGGTGATCATGAATTGTTGATGTGTTGGTGCTCAACAAAGGGGTTGGTGCTCAGGAATAGTTGTTGTGTTGGTGCTTAGCAAAGGGGTTGGTGGTCTTGCAAGTTGGTGATTACAAATATTATTGTTTGATTTTGTGTTCATTCATATACTTGAGATTGTTTTCTATGGTTTTTCCCATATTGGGTTTCCACATTAAATCTAGTGTCTCTCTCCATCTTGTGTGGTTTTATTGTCTCAATTTTATTGCATATCTTGAATGTTGAGTTATGTGTAATTTGATTAAGGGAAATTTTTATAAGATATATGATATAATAATTCACCCCCCTCTTAGTATATCCTATGCTTAACAATTGGTATCAGAGCAGGTTTCTTCAGAAAGGGTTTAACAGCTTGAAGGTAGATCAAGGAAAAGTACAAAATGGCCAAGTAGCTACAGAAGGAGAATCAAGAGTTGATATCTGTGGTTAAGGATCTTAAGGAACAAGTGTGTATTTTGGATTATAATTTTTCTATAGAAGGAAAAGAAAATAATATACTTATTTAGGATCTTAAGAATTAGTTAGAGGTTGCAAATTCAAGTTTGAAATCAAGAGAAGAAGAGTGTAATCAGTTAAAGGTTGAGTTAGGTTATTTTAAGGATAATCATGAGAATCTTATAATCAAGGTTGAGAAAGATCATGAAATATTAGTCTAAGGAAAGAAAGATGCAAGTTTTGAAGGAAAATTAAAGTAGCTGATCAGGCAGCCCAATGCTTTTAAGTTTTCAAATTAATTTCATGGCCATTATTTTTTTTGTTATCATTTTGGTCATATGGCAAGAGACTATATGAGGAGAAGCAATCAATCAAAGGGAGATCTCGGTCACATTCACAAAGAAGGTATGAGAAATTTTGTTTACTTTTGTTGCCATAAGGTTGGCCATATTACTAAATAATGTCCAAATAAAGTAAAGAGATATTCAAGGTATGTCAAAGGATATAGAGCCCCTAGAAAATATGAGAAGAGTCAAATTTAAGTTTGGAGACCGAAAATAGTAAAGTTTGATTAGGTTAAGTTTAAGAGTGAGAATAAATTACTTTCTATAGTAGATAAATAATTAGATAGGAAGGACTGTGAAAAATCTCTTGTTACATTTGAGCATGAGCCTTGTCAAGATAAGAGAGTTGCAAGAGTTAAAAAGATGAAAAACATCATAAATTTTGAGGTTATTAAGTCAAATAAGTTAAACATGATTAAATGGATTCTAAAAGAAAAACACAAGAAGATCAAGGAAGAAATAGAGGAGATGTGGGAATCTTTTGAGATTTATTTCTAGGACCCTTTGTGTGGGATGTCTCTTCTAGGCTTCAAGGAGACACTTTTAAGAAAAATTGAAGCATGGTAGATGTTATTGGGTCTTGGCTATGTTTCATAACAAGAAGGTGAGTTGATAGATTAATTTGTATATCTTTTGAAGGAATATATTTTTGAATAAATTTTTTCACCAGTGTTAAGGTTTGAGGTTATTAGAATGTTTCTTGCATATGTAGTGTTTAAAAGTTTCAAGGTGTTTTACATGGATTTGGTCATAAGAAATTATAATTTTGAAAAAGAGCTAATAGTTTCAAAATTAAGGAAAAGGAAACTCATGAAGATTCAATCAATAAGGACTAGAGTTTCAAGGATCCATTCCTTAAGAAGAAGGTTCAAACATGTTCATGGTAGAAGAAACAACCTAAAGATTCTATGTTGATACATATAGCTTTGCATGTAAGAAATAAAGATCAGCCATGGTTCATTGATAGTGGATGTTTGAGACATATGACAGGAGACAAGAATAAGTTCTTAACTCTAAAGAAGATCAATGGTGGCATAGTGAAATTCAAAGATAAAACCACTACTAGGATAGCCAGAAAAGCTACTTTGAGTTTGGATAATGGTAGAACCAAGACTAAGAATGTTTTGTTAGAATAATATATTGAGTGTAAGTCAAATATGTGTTTAGGGATACACATTAAAGTTTTATACAGAAGGTTATGAGATTAGAAGAAAATATTCAAATGAGTTGATTGCAGATGCTCAAAGGATAGGCAATGATTTATATGTATTATCAGATATCTTCTCAAAGGAACAATCAAAGGACACATTCAAAGATCTACAAGAGGAGTTGGGAGTAATTTATATTAATTCCTGACATTGAGGTTTAGCATCAGTTGAGGGGGAGCTAAGTGTTAGCTTCAAGTAGGCCCTTTGCCATTGATGTCAAAGGGGGAGAATAATAGGTATAGGTAAAGGCGTAGAAATAGGTATAGGTAATAGGTACAGGTTGCTATAGTAAGAGAGAGTTACTATAGGTTTTTCAGATGATAGTATGTGTAATATTTAGGATGTGGCAGTTTCAAGATTGAGGTTGCCATTAATGACAAAGGGGGAGATCATTGAAAATATTGTCATTGATGTCAAAGGTCTAGCACTATTCGTGATAAAGGCCCCACTACATTTAATGATGTTTGTAATATTTATATCTTGGCTAATGTGTGTTAATATTTATTTAATATTAACAAATATATTTTTGGTTGCATATAATACAAAAAAAGGGCCCATGGAGAAGTCAAAGAGTCATGGGGTAAAGACAACATAAGAATGGGATGCATTTTCACATGAAGAATCATCTTAGGGAATTCCAAGACTCACCAAGGGAAGATAAATGAGGAAGGGCACAATTTATCTTGAAGGGACTCTTTGAAGAATAAGAAAAGTCACCAAGATAAAGACAAAAGAGGAAAGGATGATTTTGCTTATGAAGGGTCACCACATGACTTTTCAAAGGCAAGGATATGAAGGGTCATACAAGTTTGGCACCATTTTCCATGAGTATTGAAGGTTCACAAAGGGGGAAGGCCAAAGGTCATTTGGAAAGCTATAAATAAAGGCTTGAGAAGGCATTTGTAATGTGTGAGATAGGTTTTGATTTTAGTTAGTAATATCTAGCTTAGAAGAGCAAAGGTTAGAGAGGAAAGAGATATTGTAATGAACTATCATTTGTTGAGATAGCAACATTGAGAGATAGTTTTGTGGTATACATAAAGGGGTTGGTGATCCTATGGGTTGGTGCTCAATAAAGGGGTTGGTGCTCTTGTGGGTTGGTGCTCACAAATTTTTGCTATGTTGGTGCTTAACAAAGGGGTTGGTGCTCCTATGGGTTGGTGCTCAGCAAAGGGCTTGGTGCTCCTGTGGGTTGGTGCTCATAAGTAGTTGTTGTGTTGGTGCTCAAAAAAGGGGTTGGTGCTCCTAAAAGTTGGTGCTTGTGAATATTTTTTTTGATTTGGTGCTCATTCATATACTTGAGATTGTTCTCCATGGTTTTTCCCACATTGGGTTTTTATGTTAAATCTAGTGTCTCTCTCTCTATCTTGTGTGGTGTTTATTGTTTCAATTTTATTACATATCTTTAATGTTTGGTTATGTGGAATTTGATTAAGGTAAATTTTAATAAGATATGTGATATAATGATTCAACCCCCTCTCAGTATATCCCATGCTCAACAACTTGTTCTATTTATCATTTTTTAAGGAGATTAATCTTTATCTATGTTAAACATTGGATACCTTGAAATAATATCACTCTATATGCACTATTATATCAATATATATAACTTATTATGAACTATTATATCTCCATTTGGACTTAATCTTTACATCATATAAAATATTCTAAGTATGGTGACCACTGTTATCTCCATATAAGGCCAATTTTGGACCTCAATAACTTTTATTGTGCTTAGATCCTGATCTAAAATTTAGACCATATGATTTCCTCGCGTAAGAGAATCCAACCATGTGTCAAACTAGTCTTGAAACCTTTTTTTATGTAATATATAAAACCATTAATCTAATTACTTAGATTTATCTACCATAGAGCCAACTATGTCAATCAACTATCTAGAAGGCCAACTTTGAACATGCATATCTTTTTATGTGATTTATTGCATGACCTAAAATTTAGTGAATGTTAACTAATAACAAAAATAAATGAACCATATGATCAAATTCTCTTGAAACATCCACATGTGTGAGATATTCTATCATCAAACTACTTATTCAGTTGTTTCTTACCTCATGCAAATTTTGCTAAGTATGGGAAAATACTGTCAAACTACCTGGGAGCCCAAATTTTCACTTGCATATATTTTGTCATGCTAATTTGCATGACCTAAGATTTAGCACATAGTTACTAGGTAAAAATTTGATGATAACCATATTACTAACTCCCATTTAATCTTCCACACATGGAAATGGTGATGTCAACAAACTATCTACTTAGATTTTTTGCCACTAGACCCAAAATATCTAAATGAAAACAATTATCAATGAGATGAAATAAACTGATGCACATAAGTGCTCAGATAATATAAAACCTATTATAGGACCCTTTACACATTCTCAATACTCTATACTCATTATTTAACATCTATATTCATGCCAAACTAAAGATCAACCAAGCCTCCTTCAAGCATACTAGGATAAACACATTGCACACTTTATCATTATCATTTAGACTATTAAGGAACTTCATCCACTCATTTGGGCACATTCATGACATTAACATGACAGTATTGATAAATCTCCAACACTTTATGCATAGTGATGTTGATAGACTTTGTTCTTACCCAAATATGGTGTAGAGTAAGGACTTTCTACAATTTACCATAGTGGTCGTGAATTTGTTCAAATTGCTCACTAGTGTTTTGCACATCAGTTTTGGATTGAATTCATCTTGCATAGATGATAATTCAAATCTTTTAGTCTTGATTATTATTAATACAAGGTTTAATTAGGGATTTAGTGTGTTTTAGGGCTCTTTTAAAGGTCTTCTTAGTGATTTAATGGTGGTAGATAGTTCAAAATACAAGCTTCATGGCATCCTTATGGCATTTTCATGGTTCATTTCCCATTAATATTTAAAAAGTGACCATTACCTTTTGAAAATTATACCTTGATCTCCCACTATTGGATCATCATTGTATAGATTGGTATGGAATATTAATCTCAATATGAGAGTTTGAATGTTATTGGATGCTTACTACATTCCCCATAGTTATGACACGTATCACTTCTAAATTCACTCAAAGCTTTGTTGAAATGTCAACATTGATCTTACTCTATTGATCTCATTTTCACAAATAAATCATGCTCCATCGATCTTGATATGCTTAATTATGCCTCCTACTCTATATACCATTGATATTTGAAAGATGCTCAAGATTTAATTTTTAGCTCATGGTTATGCCATGTGTCATCTCCACATTCATCATCAAGGATTTTGAATTTTTAACCTTCATCATGCACCATCGAATCTTGATTGGGTGGATCATTGTGCTCCATTAGATATTGATCTATAAGGTTAAATGCCATTGGTTGATGAGTGTTCTTATAGTTGTGAGTGTGACACTTGTCACTTTCTCATTTGTCTTAGGGTTATGTTGAAGTTTTGACTTAATATACACCATTAGATCAATCCTACACAAGCAAGTATGTACCATTGATATTTGGAAGATGTTCAAACTTTAACTTAGTGCCAGGGATTTGAATATTCAACTTTAATCTTGCATCATTAGATCTTGATCACCTAAGCAAATGTGGTCTATTGATCCTATGCATAAAAATGATATTTAATTCATGATCTATAAAATAAATAACCTAGCATAAAGTTTTTGGACTATGGTTTCATTTCATATTAATAAACATGGATAAGACATTAGGATAAACATTTTAAGCTAAGTTTTAAACATGATAAAGGGGACCACATGAATAATAAAATAGATGGAGTAAAGTCTTAGGATAAGGATTTTAACATAAAAAAGGACCTAATGGTTAGTTAGACCATGTGGAAACAAAAGGGACCAAAGGGGGCTCGGGACATAAAGGGACCAAACATAAATTTTTTAGACTAAGGTTCAGTCATGTTAATAAACATGGCTAAACCTTGGGATAAAAATTGAACTAAGTCCATGGTATGATTAATCATTCTCATGTAAATTTTTCCCACCAAATTTGAATTTGATTCAAAGGGACCTGAGCTAGGGTAATTTGAATGAGGGTTTCAAGATGATTAGACATGACTTCAATTTAATTTTCAACATACCAAATGTTAGTAAAAGATCAAATTAACATTAAGATATGATATCCAAGACATTTATCATTCCAAATGGACCCTATTAGACATATAACCTAAAAAATAAAGATTCAATGTTAGAAAATTTAGGCAATATGAAACTATAATCATGAATGAATATGCTAACCAAACTAGTTGTGGGTGATATTGAAATAAATAATTAACTACAAACATGCCAAAGGTACTCTGATCAAGTGAATTTTCAATTTTAAGGTATAAATTTTCAAAATTTGAAACAAGAGTCCCCATTTCTTAGAAATGGGGGTATGTTGACCATAACACACCCACACATTTATTTGTGTGCCTATACATATGTCATTACCTCAGTTTGTGTGATCTATTTTATTGCATACATACATATGAAGCACCCATATGATTATTAGTCTAAAATGGCTATATAATAAGAGCATGGGTGATTTATATATATAATAATCATGTAAGTGTTATATATATATATATATATATATATATATATATATATATATATATATATATATGTATATATATATATATATATATAATACTATTGGTTGCACGTTTGTTTACTACTTGACATATTTATTAGCTATGTTAGTAACTATTGAACTATTATTAGATAATATTGAGACTCTATTTTGAGATATTATTATGATATTTTTCATACTAGACATGTTTATATTGTCAAGGATGATTTTATTCAATTTATTATAGAATTGATTTATGAAAATTCAAATTATTTATCATATTTGATATATTATTTTTTCTTCAAATACTACTGATATATCATTTTGATGATTGTAGGAAAAATAAAATGAAAATGAACTAGGTTGGATTTGGTGCTCAATAGTAGAGGGTAAAAAAGGGTAAAAATAGGCTAGTGATCTTTCAATCCGTGAGATTCTTATATTTATTTTGATTAAGTCAATCTTGATTGATTGTGTTTGCTTATTCAATTGGTTAATGAACAAAGTGGTTTTATAATAGTCTTTGAATGAATTATTATTCTTGATTTGAATTTATTTATGACTCCTAAGTTAATCAATTTTGTGTTGATATTTTACTTTGACATCAAGTAGAAAAATCTTAAAATTGGCTTTATGTTATATGCCTTATTGAAAAATCAAGATTTTACATGAAGCTTGAAATTTGATCTATGCTATGAACACATGCATTAGATTTTATTTGGTGCTTTGATTTGTTTTTTTTATTTTGACTATTGTATGGTGTTAACTTGGTATTTTAACCATTTGGTGAATTGAATGTGTAAGCTTATGGAGGGGACCCTGAATAAGTCATGGGGTCTTCATTAATTTTATTTTGTTTAAATCATGACATTTTAAAACTTATGGTTTTGAATTAATTGGAAGTTACATCATGATGACCCAAATCCAAAGTTTAACTTATTGAGAAGCTTCAAAGTCTTTCATTTGGTCATTTGGTTTTGTGACAACTCAATCAACCAAACTCTATCAATTTTTTTAGTGAAGGCCATTTAAGACCTAGTTGGATTAGTTCATTACTGTTAGTTCTATTTTTCCAATTAATTATAAATATAAATGATTGTGGATTATTTATTCATGTTGTCACTTACTTGTGAAAAAAATATAGGACTATTTTGACCTGAATGTTTAAGCTTGTGGATGGGACCATGACTAGGTCATTGGGTCTTCATTAGTTTTATTTTGTTTAAATCATGTCATTTTATTACTTATGGTTTTGACTTAATTAGAAATTAAATTATGATGACCCAAATCCCAAGGTTAACTTGTTGAATATATATATATATATATATATATATATATATATATATATATATATATATATATTTTGATCATTTGGTTTTGTGACAAATCAGTCAGCCAAAATCTAGCCAAACTCTATCAATTTTTTTAGTGAAGGCCATTCAAGACGTAGTGGGACTAGTTCATGACTGTTAGTTCCATTTTGTTAATAAATTTTAAATGTAAATTATGGTGGCTTATTTATTCATGTTTTCATTTACTTGTGGAAAAATATAGGACTATTGTGACTTGAATGTGTAATCTTGTGAAGGGGACCATGACTAGGTCATGGGGTCTTCATTAGTTTTATTTTGTTTAAATCATGACATTTTAAAACTTATGGTTTTGACTTCATTGAGAATTAGGTCATGATGACCCAAATCCCAAGGTTAACTTTTTGAAAAGCTTTAAAGTCTTTTTTTTTGGTCATTTGGTTTTGTGACAACTCAGTCAACTAAAGCCTAGCCAAACTCTATCAATTTTTTTAGTGAAGGCCATTCAAGACCTAGTGGGACTAGTTCATGACTGTTAGTTCCATTTTTTCAATTAATTTTAAATATAAATGATTTCATCTTATTTATTCATGTTTCCAATTAATTGTATAAAAATACAATACTATTGTGTGTTTTTATGGTAGTTAGTAGAATTTAGGAGGGATTAGATGGGTACAAAGAGGAAAAAGAAGTTATTGATTTCTCAAAAAGCCATAATATTTTATAGATCATTGAGATGTTCAACAAGTGGTTTTATTTTATTTACAATGAAGTAAAATACAATAGTTATTTTGTGTTAATTTGAAATGAAGTATAACTAGAAATTAATGAACCATTATAGGTTCATGGTGAAGATTTTAGACTTAAAAATGAACACATAATGAAAGGTCGACATATAGTCAAATATACTCTTAGATGAATGTTTTTGAGTTTTTTTTCAAGAGGCTCAATGTTTGGTTTTGGTACTTGAATATTTAGGTTGTTTTTTGTTACATATTATTGTGGTTGTGTTAAATGGATTATAAAATTCATTTTGGTTAAACCATAGGAATTTGGTATTGAATAGGTTATTACCATCATTTTTAAAAGAATGGGTTTTGATTAATTGTTGGTTTTCACTATTTGACTTGTTTTTTTTGGAATGGTTGTATAATTTGGTTATGACTAATATTTTTGGGGTTATATTCATTGATAATAATTTTTATGTTATTTTGAAATGGTTTTAGATGCTTGTTTTGTATTATTTATAGGGTTTTGGTAAACTTGTGTTTCTCTTGAAGATCCTGACATGAGCTTAAAGTCTCGTAGAAGTTTAAATTGAGTTCATATGCTATTGGAATTTATTGAATATTATGAGGGTTAATTTTTAAATTTTAAGTTGAATTATTTTCCATTTTATGTATATTTTGATGACTCTTTTTGGTGTCATGCCTATTTTTAGTGTCAATATGATTTGAACTATTGATCTCTATTCTTTTTAGAGGATAATGGTGGAGAATCAAAGTTGGTATGAATATTTTTAGTAATGTTGATTAATAAATTATTGTATGATATATTCACATGAATATATCATTTGAAGTTAATGAATTAAACAATTATTTTTTAATCTAAATAAGTCAAATGGATATGTTCACAGGTTGAACAATAGTACTAATGATAATCATGATTATTTTGTTTCATACATTATCTTTAATTTAGTTCTTTTCACTATTTTATATTCTTGATTTTCAAAGCTCAGATTCTCTATTACCGATTTACCCTTATATAAGCCTTACTATTGAACTCCACATTCAACTGATGGATGGGGTGGTCTAGGGCCACATATGGAGGTCTCATTGGGTAGGATGAGAGGATTTTTTACATGTTGCTCTTAAAAAGATGATTTGAGTGATTAGCTCTTCATGTGTTTGGTTTTATATTATGTGTCTATTTAGTGTAATGACATGATATAAAATGTCTCATTTTATGATATAAAAAATAATTCTTATACAGACATATTCATTAACTATATTAAATTGATTATTCAAAGTTAGAGATAATAAATTGTTATTTGTCTAGATATGAAGTGGCTACAACATTATTTATGTTATTATTATATGGTTATATATTTTGATTTATCTTTTCCTTTACATACCAATGTAAAATAATGGTTAATCAATATAGATGTGATCTTTTGATTTTGTTCATTAAATTTATTATTCAAATATCTAATTGTATGTTGTATTTGGAAAGGCTATTTGATTGGGAGATAATAAATAATTATTGTGTTTTTAAGAAGTATATAGTTAGTACTCTAATGTTAAATTCTAAAAAGTGCCATTTTTTTAAATTTTAATCAATAAATGAGAGTAGTCTAATATGTTGATAAGGCAATATTTGGTTGACTATTAGGTTTTAGAGGAACTTAATATATATACTTATTAAGTGTATTAAATTGGTTATTCAAAGTTGGAGATAATAACTTATTATGTTTTCTATTTATGAAGTGGTTATAACATTATTTATGTTGTTATTACAAGGTCATATATGTTCATTATATCTTTTCTTGTACATACACATGAAAAATAATGGTTAATCAACAAAGATGTGATCTTTTGATTTTGTTCATTAAAGCTTGTTGGTGGTCCTAAAATACTTAAGTCTAGAGGTACTCATGAGAGTGAGTTTAACAAAAAATAAATGGGGAGATAATGCATGGGAAAATATATACCTTATTTAATTTTAAGACTAATGCTAGTTCAGTCTAAGGACCAAGTATTTAAACCTTGATATATTCAGAGAGCAGTATTTGTTACCATTGGGGTTCAATTTATGTGTGGTTGAACCAAAGTTTACTACCTATTAAGGGAAAACTTATTCATTAGTTAACATAAAATTATACCTCATCAATTCATAAAACATGGGGAGGGTATTTCAACACCAAAATAACATAAAATGGGAAAGTAAAGTAGTGAAGAGAATAAATGGTTTTAGGCTTGAAAGGGTGTTAGTTTTTCAAGAGCTAAGCTATATATGTGCCCTGCCACAGTTGTACCACTATGTGTGGAGTTTCATTGAGGACTCAAAATCATATTTACATAGGAAAAGTGGTCCAATAAAATTAAAGGGGAATAATTAATTTGTAAATATTTCATTAAATATTAATTCTTAAAAAAGTCTCTAGTTTATAAAAAATATTCCTCAATATAAACTACAACATAAGTATAGAGATTAAAGGTGTTGTGAATACAGAAATAAATTTTTACGAATGATAGATAACATGTTATAACTAATGCATTCAATTATTTAACATAACACTATTTTTATTCTTTAAAACTAACATATATTCATAATTAAAATGATTAACACATTAGAAAACAAAACTAGTAGTTTAGTAGAAAGTATGAAATAACATTTATTAAAATAGAGTTTACTTTATAAATTTTGCAATTATGACAAACATTTAAAGATATAAAGGGTGAAGGAATAGCAAGTGTAATCTTGGCTTGATTTTAACAATACTTTGAGACCAAATTTTCTAACCTTTAAAATGAATTGTAGTTTCCAATATATAGAGAATGGACCCTACCTCTAAATAGCATGATATTCTCATCCTTGGCCATGATGGTCTCCAAAATTTTATTACAAATACATGATTTCAAAAAATGATAGAATATACTCCATCACCTCCATAATATGTTTGAGGTCCCACCAAATTCATATATGGATGAGCTATCAATGAACTACCTCTCAACTACTTGGATTGTACCTTATTGGTTACTAGCACTATTACCATAAGGTCAAAATCATAACCTATCTTGGCCAAATTCATTGGTGGATATCTAAAGATCAACTTTGATTGGGTCAATAACATTTGGCACACTTGGATTAGGGCTTCTATGGACATTTTAACCTATGATACCTGATTGATGCTTGTAGGGGATTGAGTAGAGAGTTACAACACAACTTGATCTCTAACCTTATTGGACTTTTCCACCATTTTTTGATGACCTAGTTGAAGTGACCTAGGTGAAATCTGAACTCACCTCAATCTAGTAGAGTTCCATCTAGGTGGAATAGGGTAATGATATTGACCTCTTTGAATTAGGCTAACATCTTTTCTCTACCTCATTCTAAAGGCTCCACTACTTCTTGCACCATATTTAACCATTCTTAAATAAAAGCCCTCATGCTCCTACCATATGTTTTGTAGAGGCTTAGGTATAAAATATGCATGAGATTTAATTTTGGTAACATGACCTTATTTAATATCACTACCAACTTATGACACTTGCTCTCAGCATAAATAATCCTATCCAAATATCCCTAGGCTCTCAAGAGATGTTCCTTGCTATCTTCTAGAGTCTTGACCACTTCTCCTAGAGTTTAGAAAAGTAACAAAAAGGACTCCTCAACTCATCTAATTAGTTTCATAGGTAAGGAGATGTTTACTTAAACTTATAAGGATCAAACCTACTCTTACATGTCATATATCAACTTCTCTAACATATAATTTTTAGCTCAGAGCATAAAAAGTGGGTCCTCAACCACTTTATCTTCTCCCATGGATACCTTCACTTTGGTGAGGGAGAAGAGGTATTATTGAGTTTGTTATACCATAGGTTTTCCCTCCTAGATGAAATTCTTGGTGAGGATTCTTCTCATGTTCCTTGTGGTGTAGTCAAAGTCCTATTGAACTTTGAGATCACCCTACATTTACATCTCAAGTGGCTACAACACCATGGCTATTCCCAAGGTAAGAGGAGGTGCTGGTGGGGTGATAGAGATGGATGCAATGGGTGAAGGTGGAAAAAATGAAATGGAGGGAATGAAGGAAGAGAGAAATATATGTGGAAGAGGCATGGGGAAAAGTAGGGAATGACAAAAGGATATTCCCAAGGTAATATTTATGCTTGCCACTAGCTCTACATCATGTTAACTTATAGGGAAATAACACTAGGGAGAGGGGTCTTTAGTAAGATGGGTGAAATTGTTTGGTTAAAACCAAATCCTTGGGCACCCTATATAATGGAGATGGGAGGCTTGAGAATGATATGTGGAATAACAAGAGTTGTGCAAGAGGCTAGGGATGACTCATTTTTTATTTCTTTCTAGGCCTCTTGCCTAGATCAACGTAAACTATTGTAGTGGATGGAGATGGGGTGCTAGAGGTCATGGGGGCCAATTGAGTAATATGTTGGGTTATCACTGGTGATGTTGTTAGGACTTGGGCATTTTGAATTATGCATATAGGTATGCTTATTTTTGGGGTGGTAGTATAACTTAGTCGAGCTAAGGAACCTATAGGTATTTGAACTTATGAAACAGCTAGTGGGGGCACCATAGAGATCTCTACTTGGGTAATGGATTGTACAAAGGGAACTAGGAGGTGAGAAGGATAGGCATATCCTAATCCAATGAAACTTGGGTGAATTGTAGAAGGGGTAGAATAGGGAAAAGTGGGGGCATAATTGGATTGACTTGTTTTGGGGAAGGGAAACTAGGATGGGTTTCACTAGGTTGTTAAATAATGGTGGGAGTAGGGAGAGGGATTTGTAGGGGTACCAATGGTTGTTCCCACCTTAGGCTCAACTCTATGCTACTATTGATGTTGAACTTGATTTACTATCCATCTCAGAGTTATGTCATTGAAATTTGAGCCATTTGAGGTTGAGATATATAGACTTGAAATGCCTAAGATTGAGATACTTAGACCACAAGAGGTGGTGGAAATGGAGCAAAAAACTATGGAGGAGAAGCTTGTAGAGGATAAGGTCAAGGAAGAGAAGGAGTTGGTACCCCTTGCATAATTATATTAGATATTTGGGGGGAGTTGCATGAACATCCCTTTTAGGCTGAGTTGATGTGGAGGAGGTAAGGCTAGCTTGGGTGAATAGCCTAGGCTAAGCCTACTTCCATTTTTAATTCTTCTTTGCCTTGATTTAGTCAAAAACCTCTTGATCATTAGTTGGTTTTAGATAGAGCTTGTCCTCCTCATGGGGATGGTCTTTATAATTTATGTTCAAGTAGGTTTTTTATTATTATATATGAGTTTTGATAATACCATTTGGTTGGAATCCTAATTTTTGGTCCCACCCAAGGATTTGGAGTCTCTTCCTACCACCATATTTTTTAGATGGGGAAATACATATATACATGGTACCTAATAGTGATTGGGAGGGGAGGGATGGACTTATTTTGGTGACTAATACAATGGCCAAATATGTCTTCCACTATATTTTAGGTAATTTACTACTCTACTAGTCAATTTGGGACTTGATATGGTAGGTATATGGGAATATTGGGAGTGATGGCCACCCAAATGATGGTGTCATCTTGACAATACTAGTAGTCACCAATGGGGGTGAGAGATTCCATTATATCCTTCAATAATCTAAGAATGGTTTACTCATTAATGGACATGTAGATCATTGAGTAGAAGGACTCACATATGTCTTAGATGTGGTTTCAATAATCATGGCCATATAGTTTGTAAAAAATAACACAAAACACCACACCTCTAGGAACCCATGCTAGAAAGGTAGGAGGATTAAATGTGAGCACTGTGTAGACTATGTCCACTAGGTAGGTCATCATGTAAGAGTTTACTCCTCCTTAGGTATCTCCATTGATTTTATCAAGTTTAAATTGATCACCCCAAGGTTGAGAACTCGATCACCATTGAGGATCATGTGAAACAATGAAATCTATATCAGGTTGAAATGAAGGTAGTCTCTCTCCCTAAATAAAGGGTCAAATAGTATTATCCTAATATGAGCTCCCTCCTTGATGGTATAAATGGTATATGCATTCAATTATATTTTTTTGATCCATTTAACATCTATACTATCTACCCAATCATTCAAGACATCATAAATATAGTAGATTATTATATAGGTTCTCACAGTTGTAAAACCATAGGTGATTATACACTCTGGGAGGTTATAATAAGATTTGAAAGCACCTCCAAAAATATATACAAACTAACGACTATAATTCATGGAATAAACCATATCATGAGCACCATCTTACACTCACTTATTAGTGATTAATAACTTGAAGAACAAGTCAACAAAGGGGAATACCTCTGACTTGGTTGAAGTTTAGTGTATCCTACACTTTTAGTATGCCTAGAGGGTATCTCCAAATATGACTTCATATTCATCATTATTAGTAGAATATTTCAGCACCAAGTTAATGACATTGAAAATTTAATTTTAGTGTTTAAAATATGTGAGGCCATCCATGAACATTGTGTTTAGATTTTCCTATTTATTTCCCAATCTAGGCCTAAACTCAAGGATCCCCAACATGCACTGTCTGATAGATTTAGTTTTGGTGAAGTGACATTCCCATTTTTACAATTTGGATCCAGTTCCCCATTTAATTAATGCTAAGATCATGGTGGGCTCATGATCATTTCATCCTAGTGGTTACCCAAGCAACCTATTTCATGTGCCACATGTTAAACACTGACTAGTTTTGACTGTAATGACTACCACCTATTTTAAAATTAATAATTCAATTTTACACCTTTATATTATGAGTATCTAGCTAAAGGATTGATATGACACATGGTACCCTTTTATTAATGATTTAGATCTAACTATACTTTTTTATGCCTAGTTTGGGACCTATTGGTCCTCCTTTGCCAATCTATATGAAAGTGCCATGTGGCATGGTCTGGTAGGTTAGGTTCCCCTAGGATCTAACATATATAACTTAGAGATTAACACCTACAATAATGGTCCACTTTTCATCTTTTTATTTGGCTAGGATACCCTAGGGTCTAACATCTCTATCATACCCATGAGATTGGCACATCTAACATTAGGGCCACCTTATTAGTCAATATATAGTACTTATAGTCACTTAGACCACATGGCATATTATAATTTGGCTGAGATCCCCTAATATATAACATATATATCAGCATCAAGAGATTGACCATTAT
>JARHVA010001708.1:0-2500 GCA_037957365.1 Torreya grandis | reverse complement strand
TATTATTATTCCTCCTCCACTTGCTTTACCACTCAACTTGGATGCCCCATCAAAATTGAGTTTCATCCAATTGGGTTTAGGTGGTATCCATTTAGTATGAAGTCTTTGAAGAATTTTGGAATTATCATGCCCAGGGATAAGGTTTAAAACCTTCCATTTGGCCACAATTTGACTTTCAAATTTAGATAGGGGTTTCTCCACAACACTAATATGAGCTATTGTAACACTTTCCAAGATGGTCCTAGAAAAGGCGTTAAACACCTGAGCAACATTTCTAGCAGTGTCCCTAAAAAATTTGTGATTTCTCTCTTTCCATAAAGTCTAGCTCAAGCATGGCAGAGCTTGCTTCCATAATTCCTTAATCTAGGGATGTGTGAAGGTTGAGTTCTAGCTAAGAATTACTTCTTTAAGGTCAGAATTGCAAACCCATTCAATGCCAAAGTTGTTAAGTATTTTTCCCCATAAATCTTGGGTAAACTCAGTGTATGAATAGGTGTGAAATTGATTCCTCTCTAGAACCACACATAAAACATTTGTTGACCAAATTAAACCCCCTCTTTTGAATGTTGTCTTGAGTAAGGATTTTGTTATGGGTAGCAGCCCACTAAAACAAGTTAATCTTTGGAATGAGTTTATGATTCCAAACCTTTTTCCATACCTCCTTATTCTGAGCTTCAAGTGTAAGTAGATGATAGGTATATTTGACAGAGAATGATCGATTCTTATCTGGCCACCAGTATTGTTCATCCTCCTAAGGGAAGAGCAGGATTCTGATCTCTTGAACACATTGCTGGATCTCTTGAATTCTTGGGATAAGCTTAGGCTTGTGCACATAGCAATCCAAAAGGTTTTTCTAGCTCCTTATCTCATTGTTATTTTCCATATAATCACTAACCCTATCACCAAAGAACTAAGTAGTTAGGTCTATAATTTATCCATAGTTTCCTTGGGAGATGAGAGGCTTTCACCTTAACCAATTATCCTCCCAAAATTTATTATGTTAACCACCATTCCAAGATTCCACCTAATTCTCTGTTTGAGAAGACTTCTACTTTTTAGCATTTTATTCCATATCACAGACCCTTGGGGTAATCCTACTTGTTGAAGAAAGTGGGAATCATCAATGCTATGCATGTATTTGGCATACATTATTTCCCCCCACTCATTGTTGTTATGAATCAAATTCCAACTAACTTTTGAGAGGAGGGCTTTATTCATTTTCTTGATGGATCTTAATTTAATTCCACCATGAGATTTGGGGAGACACACTTTTTCCCATCTAATTAAAGACATTCTCTATTTGTCTTCCACTCCCATCCATAAAAAATTCCCTTGGATCTATTCCAGCTTTTTAGCAAAATATGTAGGAATTTTAAAAAGAGACATGAAGTAAGTAGGAATACCTTGCAAGGATGCCCGAAGAAGTTGCAGCTTACCCGCACTATTGAGTAGTTTCCCCTTCCACCCAAGAAGTTTCCTTTATGTACGTTCCACAATACCATTCCAAAAACCTAAAGATACCTCTTTGATCGAGAGTGGGAGACCTAGGTAGGTAGCTAGTAGGCCAGCCTCAACACAATCTAAGATATCAATGATTATATGTCTAAGTTCATTGGGAGTGTTGAAGAAGTACACATTGCTTTTCTAGAAATTTATTCTTTGTCCCAAATCTCTGGCATAATCATTAAGTATATTCTTCCATCTTCTAGGCTTCAATCACCGATGAGATGCCAAATAAGATGGTATCATCCACAAAATACTTTATAACCATAGGATGAAGGGAAGAGGCAAGTTTAATACCTACTAGCTTTTTTGAAACTATATCACCTTGTATGTATCTTCCCAATGCCTTAGCCATAATGATGAATAGGTATGGGAAGAGAGGGTCTCCCTGATGAATTCCTCTTTAGGAGGAGAAAAATCCTCTAGGAACACCATTAACCATCACTGAGAATTTAGCAAAAGAGACCGCATTCCATAATAAGCAAGACAATTTATCATTAAACCCAAATTTTCTAATCACTTAGAATAGAAAAGTCCATGAGACTCTATCATAATATTTGGATGTATCAAGCTTGAGGGCCATCCTAGGGATTCTACTCTTATCCATGGAGTGGACAGTCTCATGTGTGGTGATCACAACATCAAAAATCTGTCTACTTGAGATGAAACCTTTTTGAGTAGGAGAAATAATTTTGTCAAGCAAGGGATAAATTCTCAAAACCAAGAGTTTAGTACATATCTTATACACAGTGTTGAATAAGCTAATGGGTCTAAAATCAGCAAGGTGTAACGGTTGATATTTTTATGAATAAGTAAAATGAAGGTATTATTGACTTGTTTCAAAAAAATTCCAGATCTAAAAAAATCATGAACTGTAGCTGTGAGGTCCGCTCCAACAATCTCCCAATATTCTTGAAAGAATATAGGAGGAAAGCCATCAGGACCCAGGGCTTTAAAAGTGCCCATGTAGAATAAAACACCATGTACTTCTTCATCA
>JARHVA010001707.1:3167500-3173503 GCA_037957365.1 Torreya grandis | reverse complement strand
ATTAAAAACATCTTTAGACAATAAATCATATGGGGCCTTTATCATCAAAGCTAGACCTTTGACATCAATGATAATATTTACAACAATCTCCCCCTTTGTTATTGATGGCAACCTCAAACTAAAACTACCACATCCTAAAACCTATACTACACATGCCAACCTACATATATAGCCAAAATAAAACATATACAATAATTCCCCCTTACTGTATCATCCTATACCTATTTTCTATACCTATTCTTGTACCTATACCTATACCTATTTCTATACTTCTCCCCCTTTGACATCAATAGCAAAGGGCCTATCCTGGAGCTAACACTTAGCTCCCCTTCACCTAATGCTAATCCTCAATGGTAGGAAGTAAAAGAAATTACTACCAAATCCACTTGCAGATCCTTGAATGTGTCTTTTGATCGTGCCTTTGTGAAGATATCTGATAACACATATAAATTATTGCCTATCTTCTCAGCATATGCAATCAACTCAATTGAATCTTTTCTTCTAATCTCACAACCTTCTACATAAAAATTTAATGTGTATCCCTCATCACATATTTGACTTAAACACCAAATATTATGCTTAAGACCTTCTACATACATAAAATTCTTAGTTTTGGTTCTACCATTATCCAAACTTAATGTACCTTTTTCAGCTATCTTGATAGTGGTATTATCTCCAAGTTTCACTGTGCCACCATTGATCTTATTTAGAGTTATTAACTTTATTTTGTCTCTTATCATGTGCCTTAAACATCCATTATCAATGAACCATGGATGTTCTTCATTTCTTGCATGCAAAGCTGTCTAAACTAACATAGAATCTTTAGGTTGTTTCTTCTACCATGAATTTGTTTGACCTTTTTTATTGATGAATGGAGCTTTAAATCTTTGTTCCTTCTTGACTGACTTGAACACACTTCTAAAATACTAAGATTTGTGTCCAAAATTATTTCACTTGTAACATATTATGGCCTCTTCATCAAAGCTTGACAGAGGAGCAAAAGAGTTGTATCTTCTACTTGAGTTTGCATGAGTTTCCTTCTTGTTTCTAAAATTGTTAGCTATTTTCTAACATTATATTTTCTTATGACCATATCCATTAAAATAAAAATAGTAACTATGAAAATAGAATATATTTCTGTAACTTTGTCCTAATTGTCTTTTGTAGCTCTGTTCCTTCTAGCCTTCTTTGTTTGAGATGTCCTCTATATTCTTCACTTCTTCTCTTTTGTTTCCTATTTTGTAAGAGCTTCAACATATCTCTTTTTATTTTCAAATTTGATACCTATCTTATTTGATATTAACTTTTGACTTTCCAATATCTTATTTAACATGTTAGTGGTATCCTCAAATTTTGAATTACTGACTGCTTTATCATTGATTGCTTTCTCAATATCTTCTTTTAAAGAGGCAATTTCAATAACATACCTTTCAAATTCTTCACTTACCTTTTGTAACTATGATGTTAGATATTTTTCATTCTTTTTGGCTTTTTCAAAGTGTGCTTGTAGATCATCAATTATCTCCTTTGACTCCTTTTCATTTTTCTCGATCTGACACTTCAATCTTTGATTTTTCTTCTCAATATCCTCTAATTATTCTAAGGCACAAATGAGTTCTCCTAGAACTTTTGCTTGTGGAGGTATTTTCATGTATGGTCATGAATAGATTCTCTTCTTCATCTGAGTCATTGAATCTATTGTCTTTGATCGAGCTAAGATATTTAGAATATAAATTATTCTTCTTGAATCTCTTCTTGTATTTTCCTTTGAAGTTTTTATTATATGTATACTTTACAATCTATCTAAAAATTGTCCAATCTTACGACATTTAAAACATTTAAATGGCAATTTCCCTTGATATTTACTTGTGCCCTCTTTCAACTTGTGGATGAATAGAGCTCGGTTGTCATCTTCCTCATTACTAGAGACATCACTTGATTCTTGAATATTGTATTTATCTTTTTTTGATGTCTTGAAAGCAACTTCCATATTTTAGGGTTTTTCTTGTTTGATCCACATCTCATATGTCGTAAGAATACCATGTAGTTCACCCATATTTATCTTCGCTATATCCTTCATCTCCTCAATTATCAAAACCTTTACATCATATCTCATTAGTAGAGATATCAAAACCTTTTGTACCACCATTGAATCTTCTAATTTTTATCTAAGGACTTGAATTTGATTAACTATTCGATCAACCCAAAAAAGATAACTTGCTATATTTTCTTCCTCTTCTATCTTCAAACTTTGAAACTATCTTTTAAAAGTCTGGAGCTTAGCTTGATGAACCTTTCCATCACCTTTGTAAATATTATAACTATTTACCCAAGTCTCATGAGTAGATTTTCATTTCATAAATTTAATAAATTATAATTCACATAAACCAAATAATATAGCATTAAAAGCTTTATCATTATTTTGACTTGCCTTTCTTTTTCGCTAGAGTAGTTCCAAGTGTCTATTTCTCTTCATATTCCTCCACAAATGCTTGTGAAATGTTGAATCCAAGAGACATCAAATAAGTCCTCATCCTTATGATCCAAAAATCATAATTTGTCCCATAAAAAAAAGGTGCCTTATTTTTAGAAAAACCTTCATGTGATCTAGTCATTGTGCTTTCCCTGATCTACCTTCAAGTTGTAAAACTTTTTCCAAAGGAACCTACTCTGATACTAATTGTTAAGCATGGGATATACTAAGAGGGGACTGAATTAGTTAATCATATATATTATAAAATTTTACTTATTCAATTTTCACTTAACCATACATTCAAGATATGCAATAAAACTAAAATAATAAACACCACATAATAGAGAGAGACACCATATTTTAATGTGGAAACCCAATGTGGGAAAAACCATGAAAAATAATATCAAGTCTATGAATGAGCACGAACTCAAACTACAATATTAATAAGAACCAAATTATAAGAGAACCAACACAATAAATATTCATGAGCACCAACCCACAAGAGCACCAACTCCTTTACTGAGCACCAACACAACAACTATTCATAAGCACCAACCCATAGGAGCACCAAACCCTATTGTGTGTACCACACAAATATCTCTCAACGTTACTTTCTCAACAAATGATAACACATTAAAATATTTATTTATTTTCTATCCTTTGCTATTCTAAGCTAGATATTACAATTAAAAACCATGCTCTCTTCAACACATTAAAAATGGCTTCACAAGCCTTTGTTTATAGCTTACCAAATGACCTTTGGCATTCACCCTTTGTGACCCTTCAATCCTCATGGAAAATGGCACTAAATTTTCATGACCCTTTGAATCTTTGCATTTGAAAAGTCACATGGTGACCCTTCATGAGCAAATCCATCCTTTCCCATTTTGTCTTTATCTTGGTGACTTTTCTTATTCCTCTTTTGTCTTCACTTGGTGACTCTTGAAATTCCTCAAGATGACTCTTCATGGGAAAATGTCTCCCATTTCTCTTTTGTATTTACCCCATGACTCTTTGACTTCTTCATGGGCCCTTATTTTGAATTTATGCAGCAATAAATATATACATTAATATTAAATAAATATCAACACACTTTAGCCAAAATATGAACATTAAAAACATATTTAGACAATAAATTCTATGGGGCCTTTATCACCAAAGCTAGACCTTTGACATTAATGACAATATTTTCAACAATAGTAAATGATGGGATTATTGGATAGCCACTCCTCTTGAGTGACCCCCTTTTAGTAGGATTGATGTATAAATTTCACCCTTAGATAGAATAAGTTATAACAAATAGATTTGAAATTATTATAAAAATGATTATTTAGAAATAAAGGAATTGATACATATTGATTATAAAACATCATGAACTATCTGTTTAACACTGATTTATTAGTTCTTGATTGATTTCTAACTAATTAACTAATCCTAAAGTATACATCTCTATCTTACATAGATGAGAGGACAATAATTATTGATAAAATAATCATTATGATGTTAAAACTTATAATCAAATTAAATTTGTAAATAAAAAATCATGATTCATAAAAATTATGAATAAAATAATAATCTGAAACCATACCTAAACTGATAGAAAGGCTTTTACATTATTTAGTTTAATAAGGATGAAGGAGAAAAATGTAATTCCTATGGAAAACATCAAACTTACCAACTGTCACTCAAATTCATTTTTTACTCACTAAAACTACCTCAAAGCTCCATTTAACAATGTCCTAACATAACTTGTAGAAATGTTAATGAATAGTTCAAAACACACACAAGAGTAGGTACAATAGTGGGTACAGGAGACCATAATGTAGTGTCTAAAAATTGGGTAGAAATGCATAATGATGTCAACATAGGTAGCACAATAGCTATGGGCAACATTCAATTAATGGCTATTGATTTGAGATAATATATAAAGACTTAGAGAAATAGAGAGATCTTTCATTCTTATTTTCAACCATAATCATATTAATATGTCAAAATCATAAATCATACTAATTCATATAGAAACCATTATTCATAAATATCATAATAAGGAATATATGAAACATATATAGTTTTTATTATCATGGAAAAAACCAAATCTAAAGGCTACAATAAGTTAAAATGAGAGAAAAAGGAAAGGGATTTAAGGATGATATATTATAGTAAGAGTGCCATTTCTAGGCTTTATAAGTCATATACTAAATTCACATCTTCAATACATTGAAATGTCTCATTGATATCGAACTCTGTGGGAGATGGAATGCTAAATGTTGATTCCATAAGTTTTTTTCAAATCATAAATGATATAATTAGTGATATATATTTGATTTGGAACCCACTTAAGTTACTTTTTAAATGTAAATATATTCACCTTGGGATGTTCTAATATGTTCTTCTCAGTTATTTTATCTAGTGAAATTGAAAATTTAATGCCTTAAAAATTGAAATATATGTGATCCTAAGTATTATCAAGTGTTGCACTCACTGATTGTAGCCAAGGATCACCTAAACATTGTATTTAAATAAAGTTGACATGGAAATTAATTTGGTAAGATATGTTTGGGGACCAATAGATACATGTAGTTGAATACACCCATTATTTCTTGTTTATGAAAATGTGTATTTGTTAGATGCTCAATATCATACCCAAGATACATAATGAAAGGATTACCACACATAAATTAAAATTTTGTCATCAATAATTATCCCTCATCATTATTTTACTTCTATATAAACACTAACTACCAAAGGTTTCAGATGTGAAATACAAATCTTTGTAAGATCATATGAAACCATTATTTGGTCATTGTTTTTCTTATGTAAGTATTTCTATAGAAATTTTAACATAGGTAGCTATTTCTTAGGATATTATAGCTTAGGTAACTCCTTATTAGGAGATGACATATCACATGGGGTAGGGTTATCATAATTTTTAGGTGTAATTATAGTAAGTGTTTGTGAATTCATCATATTAATATTAATATCACCACTTTCAATAATATCATGAATTTTATCCTTTAAAACAAAACATATAATTTTAAATGCCCATGTATTCTACGGTAAGCATAATAATAATTAGAATGGAATGTTTATATTACATGAGATGTGTCACATTATATGATAGGAAGTAGTTCAATAAATTTCAAATCAAGATTTTTTTTTAATATCACACTTGAATTGCTTTTCAGTTTAGGAACTTGTTGTATCCACTAAGGGAAAGCATAAATATTTTTTTATGTGTCACCATTTTTATATCTAGTGGAAAATTTTTATATCTTATTAGGAACATGGGTTTTATAATTTAGTGATGAAAATGTAGGAATATGAACCTCATAATCAAGCATATGTGATTTTATGAATTGGCTCTTTAAGGACAGGTTATCAAAAGATGTGAAAGTGTGAAAAATCTAACTTTCTTGAAATTAAAGAAAACAACTCTTTAAAAATATATTATTTATCTAAATATGTTGTTTGGTAAATCAAAGCATACATGGCACTCTTGAATCTAAGAATATATTGATACATAGACTCAA